>APFE031665089.1:47667-151594 GCA_000404065.3 Pinus taeda
ACACACAACTGCATAGTGTCCCATCTTTTGACAATTCCAACACTTCACCTTGGAATAGTCCTTCTGTGTGTTTACCTGTTTACCTTTACCTTTGCCTTTCTTGCCTCTTGCCATCAGTGCTACATCCTTATCCTGCTCAACTGGCTTGACTGCCCCAAGCTGACCTTTCTTGATCTCTGTCTGAATGCAATCATCCCAAAACCTCTCCCATGTGGGAAGGATCTCACGTGCACAAACCCTATCAGCAAAGTTCATCCATGAACGGGGGAGGCCATTTACCGCAATCCGCACCAACTCAGTGGGTGGAATGGCCTCTCCAATCGCTGCCAACTCATCTCTCACATTAGTAATCTTAGTGAGATATCCAGCCGCACTATCATTGCCCATCTTAATGTTTTTCAGTTTCTCTTTCAGAACCATTTTCCGGTTCTCATTGGTACTCTGGTAGAGATTGGACAATGTTGTCCACATCTCATGGGCATTGCTCTTTCCTCTCACATGAGGAATGCAATGGTCTTTGATTCTGTCTAGAATCAACCTCTTACCCTTGTTGTTCTTTTTATTATAAGCAGCCAACTGAGTAGCATCAGTAGGCACAACAACAGGGGTTCGTGTGGTATGCACCATGATATCCCAGACTTCTGCCTCCTCAAAGATACTCTGCATTCTCTCCTTCCAAACGCTATAATTTGTATCCCCATCCAACCTATCCTCCACCCTCAATCCCAATGACATCATGCTGTCCTAAAACTGAAAATAGCACTGCTGTAGTAAAGATAAAACCTGTTGTTTATGAAAAATCAGCTTGCAGGAATTTTCTGAGTGAAAAATCAGTAGCTGTAATTTTTTTTTTTGCTGTCCCAAACTGCCCTTCAGCACTCAAGCTCTGATACCATGTTAAAATTTCTGTTTTCCCACCCCGGTTTTCAGTTTCTCCTTATTTCTCCCATGTAGTTAAATGCCTTTTCCCATAACCATACATTCAAAAGCTGGAAAAAATAAATTTTGCTGAAAACACAAATTCTGGAAAATTTACAGAATGCTGGAAATTGCAGAAATAAAAATCAGCAGTAATAAACAGCCATTAAAACACTGATATTTTTTGTCAATGTGACCCTGGAAAAACCCCCTACAACTCTTGGGGAAAACCAGTTTGAGAGCTCTTCTTTATTTCTGAAAAAAGCCTTTTTACAGCAAGAAAATATTCAGCAAAAATTAGCAAGCAAACTTTTACAACTTATCTCAGCCTTGCTGAAAAACTGTCCTGCTGAAACTTCGCTGTTGTTACTCCGCTGCTGAAACTCCGCTGCTGATACTCCACAACTCACTGTCCAGAAATCTCCCTTGCTCTCTTGCTCTCCTTCTCTCAATCTGCTCATGAAAGAATTGAATCGAATGTGATCTTTTCCTCCTTTTCCTCCCTTAATATAACTCCAAATGACTTTTGGGTGATCCAAGTGACTTTTGGGTGATCCCTAAATCCAATGGCTGAAATAGATTTAGATCAATGGCTGAGATTAAATGCACATTTAAATCTCACTTTCTATTTTTTAATTCACCCACTTTAATAAAGACCCACTTAGTCATTTATTTCCAAAGTCACTTTTCCTTTCTAATTTTTCATTGACTTTATAAAAGTCACTTTAAAATTAGACTTAGTAACTTTATCACTTAAAGTCACTTTTAAATTAGATTTTCACTTTATAAAAATTATAAAGTCACTTTAGGAGAAAAATTAAAATCTTTTGGACACTTTTCCCTAGGCCAAAGATCAAAGCCTAAGGGAACCACCTGTCCTCCGGTACCAAATTTCAACACATACCTTTTGTGTGTGTTGTACATTATGGAGATCAAAATATTGCTCTATCTATAGTAACCATGTTACCATATCCTTGCCATCAAACTTCCTCATATCGATCTTTGGAATATGGTGGGTTTTCAATCCAGCATTAGATTCTATGAAATCATGATTAACATTTCTTTTGTTCTCATCATGAATTTCATCTAATATCTTTTCGCTATTAGGAAGCATTTCTTGTAGCAACTTTGTCAAACCTTCTTTCAAACCTTCCATTTTTGCTTTTAAAGCATCCTTCAAACCTTCCATGTCTGTTTTAAACCTTCCATGTCTAATTTTAACCATTCTTCAAACCATCCATCCTAGATTCCCTTTTATTTTTTGTTACTCTTTGCGAGAGCGAAATTTGTTGCACTTGGTCTCGTAATTTTGATATATCATGTTGCATTTCTTCCTCTTCTTAATGTGTCATAGTAGAGCTTTCTGGTTGCTTACTAGGTGTTTCCATTTTCTTACTTCGAGTCATTTTGGAATAAAACAATGATATTATGCTACACTATGCCCCTCGAATCACTTCAAACTGATTTTTCAAAAAAAACTTATGCAAATTTAAAAAAAAATAAACACATTTTTCTTGCTTTGTGGGAGCTTGGTATTGAATCTGTTGTATCTATATAAATTTGAATCTCCAAGGTCTAAAATTTGGTCCTGTGGTAGCCCTCTGAATCTTCTTTCCAATGTCACAAGTCAGACCAAATTTGGATTCTTCAAGATAAAGTCATGTCAAATCTCCCACGATGACCTGATTATGGACTGGTTCAGTAGAGCAAAATGTATTGAGTGCCACATATCATTGTTTCGACCTTCGGCCCTCAAAACGATAAACAAGATACTACAATCCATGCACTTTCGGCCACTTTTTACGAAATTCCCAAGGTCACCTATTTAAGACGAAATTCTGGAGCATGCAAAAACCCTAACTTCTTTGGATCATATCTCTGAAAATATTGTGAAACAAGATCTGAAATTTTTACATGAAGTTCATCGGGATTTCAGCTCCTCGTGATAAAAAATTTATCTTATGAACCTTCGCAGAAAAAAGTTATAGCGAAAATGCCACGATGGCCTGTTTGTAGGAGCGAAACCCTAGAATCCAAAGCTTTGATACCAAATGTTATGCAACCAACTCACAAAAAGATAGATCAACGACTTAAAAATTATCCTTTTCGAGAGGGAAACCTCCTTTATATTTCATAAATGAACAATTCTTGGATGACACAAATGACTAAACCTCCTTTCTATATATAGGAGTCTAAGTGGTCCCAATATAATCAGAGCTTACATAACAATAATATTGTAAGGGCACAACAATAATAATAGTGAGCTTCAATGGGGCACAATAATAACAATCTGGGGACTACATGAGCACAACAACAACAATAAGGGGGGCTACCCTTTTATCTTATACCTTTTTAGAGCATGATTCTTCTTTATATCCAAGTCCAATCTTGATGAGGGGGGTTACACTAACAATAACAATAAAGGGCTACACTAGTAGTATAGGGACCTAACAGCGTCATCTATAAAATAAATTCCTTGAGCATGAAACCCATGACTCAAGCATTACAAAATAATTTTATATTTCTTTATATCAATTACATAAAATCATGATTACACTTGTCATTATGAAAATCGAACCTACTTACATTATTCAACACTCCCTCTTAACTAGGGAGGTATTCATAATCAATACAAGGTACTTGGACATTCTCAATTTAAAGAATTCTCATAAGAAGATTCGGATTGGTAACCAATATGTATAGCATCATTTCATCCAGCATTGTCACATAGCAAGGCCTTGACTAACTGCTCTATCTCTCCACAGGATTAGAGCTCAATGTTGGCGAGACTATGATCATTGTCTCTCTTGGAACATACCCCACCCAGGTTCTCTTAGACTATGTTCCATCAAGACTATTCTTATCTTAGATTCCTAGTCCTCAAAAGAATATTAGTCCTCTATGACTACTCTTATATTGGATGCCCTAACACATCCTAAAAAAAGTATCGGATGAAGATGCTTACCCAATCCTACATTCTATCTTCCCAAGTGAAGGCAAGAATGATGTGTTTATCTCTTGTGAAAATTCCTAGATCTAACAATCCCAGGAATCCTACTGCAACCAGTTGAATCTACTTCACCTAGATTGTAAATTACATTACAAACTTATTTCAGATTTCTTCTTGAAATATTGAAGTAAATTACTGAAGCAGCCTACACCAAATTAAATATGATTCTGAAACATAGAAACTAAGCAAGGAAATACAAACACATAGGACACTAAGGGTTTTTATTATTAAGCAATAGCAAATTCTAAATACATCGTTGAATACGTCACAGGGTTATTCAATTACAAATAGAAATATTGTTAGAAGCTTAATGAGATTACCTTACACAATCAATGAGAAAAAGTCTCAGTTGTTCCGACTGCTAGATGAGGTGCCCCTGGCAGGCCCTGCGTTGTCTCTGCGATGCCTCTACATTGTCTCAGCATCAACCCTCTCACGCACAACATCACCCAACTGGGGAATCAATCAATAGCCCAGAGTCACTGCTCTCAGCCTCCTAGTCTCACACTCCGGCTTTCGGCTGCTGAAACTGACTCTCTACTCCGATTTTCAACTTCCTCTCTCTCCCTCTGTGCTGCTTCTACGTGGTCATTCTGGCCCTGCACCAACCTCTGTATTAAGGCTACTGGATCACTCTCTGCCTCTCTTTACTGATGATTCTTCAGCTGAGAATCTCTCTCACTGGAAGCTACTATCCCTGCCCGTCAACTGCAAGAAATCTCCTCAATCGAATTTTCCTCCTGAGAACTTCTCACTTCAAAAAAATGATTTCTTGATCTCTCTTAATGTCTGTTCCAAATGACCCTCAAGCCCCTTCTTATATCTTCCTATTGGACAACCAATGGCCTAGATTAACTCCTAATCAAAGGCTCAGATCGTTTTGACTTGATCTCCGCCTTTTTCTAGAAGATTCACTCACAATTAGATTAATACCCATTAATATTTTGATTTTCATAAGTTTAGACTTAGGAACCCCATTAAAAATATTCATTATTTTAATATAATTGTCTCTGGGTGAAATTTCCCAAAACGGTTTTTGGGTTCTTTAGAATGCATGTGCCCAAGCCTCCCTACAAAATATGAGGCCTAGAGCACATCCGATGCTACCCCAAATCAACACTCCCTCTTAGCGGGGAATGTGCTCTAGCAATATACAGTTGTCGCATATTGCTTTGACTCTGAAGCATCGTCCTCTGCGCTGCTGATGTTTGACATTGTTGTCCACCAACTACTGCATTGCTGCTGCAACTGTATTGCTACCTTTGACACTGCCACTGCCAATGATACATCTGTACTACAACTCCCTCCCAAATGTTGCATTTGTTATGTTGCTAGCACTGCCACCGCTAACACTGCATTCGTACTGCAACTCAGTCGCTGAGAGAAGCAACTGAAAAGCATCCAAAATTATTGAACTAACTGTGTTCAGTATGATACCACGTGAATGCTGGAACTAATTGCTGCTAGTCTCTGCGCTGACCCTCTGAAGCTACTGCACTGCCGCTGACCTCTGCTCTATGCCATCTGTACTGCTGCCAATGCTGCTTTGCGCTGCTCAGACTCTAGCTCTCCTAGCCACTGCAACTGTCTCCCCAACACTCCTCGACACCATTGGACACTAGTCCATCCTGCTATTGCAAAATTGGGCTCCCGTAGCAAGGTATTGATCCAAGAGGTGGACTCCTCAAGGATCCAGTCCATCTGTAGCTCTATCAAACTACAGTTCTAAATCAACCCACCTCCCTCCTGGAGGTATCTTGGTTGTCATGGCGAACTCCTCCTCTTGTTCGATCTTTGCGGCTGCAACCTTAGGATCGTGCTTCTCATCCGTGTCCTTTTTCTTCAAAGGACACTAGGATGCATAGTGGCCCATCTTGCCACATTTGAAACACTTCACTTTGGGGACATCTTTCTTTCGTCTTTGTTGCCCTGTTGTCCCTTTGATGCAAGGGCTACATTCTCCTCCTCCTCCTTGAGCTTCGACCCACTGTTGTTGTTTCTTCCATCAAGTTTGACCTTGACCAAGTCTCTCCTCAACTCTTCTTGTTTTAGAGCTGCCCACATCTTATCCGAATTAGGCAATGTTGCTCTGCCCAGGATGCTCTGGACAAAGACTTTCCATTCATCCGAAAAGAATTTAGGGTCAGTCTCACTAACTCTAAATCCTGAGGTGTATGCCCCACAGCCGACAACTCAACACGTGTCTCCTTCAGCTTCGTGAGGAATGGATCCACACGTTCTCCCTTCTGCATCTACGCAAATCTCAACTTCTGTTCCAAGTACATCTTTCGCTACTCGGAAGATCCCTGATACAATGTGGCCAAAGCATCCCACCTCTCCTTAGCAGTTTCTTTGCTAGCAACGTGGCATGCCACATGATCCTTGACTCCATCCAGGATCATCCTCTTGGACTTTGCCATCTCAGCCTTGTACTTCTTTAGCAGATCTACATCCGCAAGTTCAGCTACCACACTATCAACATATGTCTTGAGGGCATGCTCCAAGATTACTTGGGAGCGGGAGCGACATTTTCAGAAGCTCCCAGTTTGGGAGCTAATCCTAGAGCGTTTTTTATATGATATATATATTTTTTATATTTTGATGCATATATGTCAACAAAAACATATAGAATGATGAATTAGATATAAAAAACATAGATTGAATCATATAACAACAATCATCTAGAAGTTATAATCTTCATCAACCATGTCCACGAGTTAGCAACATACAAATATCGAGTCTCATGAATTATGATTCACCAATCTTCAAGTTTCAAGCTTTCAAAATTCAATATATAACATTTATCACCATTGATCACACAAGTTGTACTTGTAAGCTAAGTGTAACCATTACAACAAATAATATCTAACATGAAATGAAATGTCATAAAATGAAATGAAATGAAAAAACTTTCAACTTTCACGAAGCATCATATTCATAATTCATTACCAATAAGTTATAATTGCCAACTTCAAACTTCAAACATAAATTGTCATATATCATTTACAAAAAAATATCATAATAAATATGAAAGAGTCAACAGTTATAAAAGCTACTAAAAACTAGAAAAGACAAGTAAATCTATCATCTACATCTTCCTCTTGCCACCACGAATAATGTTTAATTTCTGAGCAAGTCATGGTAGTCTTCTAGGAGTCTCCTCCTGCACAATCCCACGACCAGAACCAGAATGCACATGCCCTTCACGTGAGGATGTACATGGAGGCGGCGATAGCAAAGGAGCAATACTTGGAACTCGAGCACTGCTACTAGATGGTGGGGGTGGCATGGTTGTTGCTTCATCTTCCTCTCCCATAAGTTCTGCTTCCAGTTCTTCAAGATGTATAGTGCCATCCTCCAAATTATCGTCCTCTGGGTGGTTGTCCCAAATTTTATATGTTGGATCCTCATAAGCCCGATCACAGTAATAACTCAACAACCTCAAGTTGTAGTGCACATAAACCAAGCTTTCTACTCGGTTTTCATTGGGTCTGTTTCTGCTCACATTATGTATGAAGTTGTAGGTGCTCCAACACCTCTCTGCAAAAGAAGTATTTACAACCTCCAAGAGAACTTTTTTTGCCAATTTTGGTAAAAGTCCCATGCCGCCATATGCTTCCCACCATGTGAGAGCATCAAATTTGTCTCTATCTTCCATTGCATGCAAAGAACCAAAGAAACGAATTCAACTAAAGTATCTACCTAATTCAAGACATAGATTACCACATTCCTCCTTGTCAGGTACCAACTTCTCTAATGCTTCCATATATCCTATAGTTACCTCTAGATCCATATGGGGTTTGACCCTAACCCCACCCCTAGGCGCAGGTTGGCCCAACCAAGTTGGAGAGTAGTATTTTGGTGTAAGGAGATACGCCAAGGCATGTAGTGGAACATTAAGTTTATTCCACCGTGTACACACAAAATTGTGAATCAATGTATACAAGTTGGGATCATCTTTCTGAAAAATATCTTTTATTTGCCCCAACATGGTATCCATCTGCTCATACACCTCCCCAACCATTGGTTTATCTGTATTTGCAAAATGAATTATGTGATAAATGGGCTTGATGAATTCCAATATTGCCTCACACATGCCCAAAACTGACCATCAAGAGCGGTCTCCTCCACCTGTTCAAAACCTTGCCTATCAGCTGCATTTGTAGCCCTTTCCTTTAATACCTGCCAATGTGGACTTGATACCATGCTAGCCAATGACTCTCTTACCTTCAAAAGGCGCCTGAAGGTGAGGTAATATCTAGCAAATCTAGTCTTCGCAATCTTTCAACATCTCCAATCTTGAGTGACTACGGAAAAGCCCATGGGTATTTGCTATGATTGTAATAAATTTAATCATTTCTTTGCCTCTCTTGTACAAATCACCAATCCATTTGTATTGTTGGTTTTTGTTCTTAATAATATCATGCATCAAAAGGTTCATTGTGTGAACCAAACACCCAAACCAAAATATGTTGGGGTATTTATCCTCAATAATTGCTCCCGCTGCCTTATAATTAGCAGCATTATCAGTGATGACTTGGATGACATTGTATGGCCCAATAAGTTCAATTGTTTCAAGTAATGGTTCTGCAATGTTGATGACGGTCTTGAACTTGTCTGAGTAATCATATCGGAAAGAAATATGGCACCACTAACAGACACAGCAAGAACACTTATCAATGGCTTGCCTTTTACATTTGTCCATCCATCAAATACAATGGACACCCCATGCTCAGTCCATGAATTTGTCATTCTACTAAAAGAATGTGATATTTTTGCTTTTTCATAATCAAGTCCAATGGTTCTAGCCTTGTCATACCCAGGGCTCTTGTATCCTTTAGGGGCATCATTTACTGCAAGGTCACTGTTTTAAGTACTATTAAAACAGGCTTCTCAAGCAAATATTGATGGTTACCTATCTCTCTATCAACCAAGCTTATGCTTCGAAGTGAATTTTATCATGCAAAGCTAACTTATATGCAAATGCACCAAAAGATGAGACAAAGTTAGACTTGAGAAAGGGAAAACAATTGTTTCACAAAAGCTCTTAATTACCCAAATGAAATGTTCGCCTTATGGATGAAGACTTAAAAATAAACTCTTGAAGATATTACAATTAAAACACAAGCTTATTTCAAATCATTCTGATATAATTATAGCTCAAAGAGAACAAAAAAAACTTCCTTTCAATCTAATATCAACGTCAACAAATTTTCAAAACTACTCAGCTTAGGAAACAAAGATATGCAATCTATTATAATTCCACAACAAAGTTCTTTAACAATCGCTTGAAAATATTCACGAAATGTCTAACATGTAACGAGCATTAAATAATTCAAGAAATGACGATCAATTTCAATAGATGCACAATTTTCTAGCAGTGAAATTTCTAGAGATCCAAAAAACTTTAAATAACCATGAAATTTAAATGCTAACCAATTTCGATCCTAGAATTAAAAGATGAATGTTTAGTGACACAAATCTAGGAAAATTTACCACTTTCCCATAGTTAATCTTTAGATACAAAAATTCTAAGCGTGTTTAACTATAGAGAAATGAAAAATGCTAATACTACAAAAGTTCACCTTTAGATTTTATCCTTAGCACAAAAGACACCAAGAAGGAATTAAAAAAATTGACAAATTTAGTTAGTCCTTTAGGAAAACTTTTTCAATGTGCTAAGTTTATAAAGCAAGATTAATGTGGTAAATGATGAATTAAGACCTTTTAATGTGACAAAAATAAATCAAAAGACTTAATAATTTAAAAAAAAATTAATGGGCCAAAGGCCACATAAAAAATTCAAAATTTTTTAATGTGAAAAACCGCCTTTGATTTAAATTTCTAGATGGTCTTGAAGTTTCAATAAAAATGAAGCCCTCTCTTTGTTTTTTTATTTAGATTTTTTTTAGGGTTTTTAGATATTTATATTTTTTAAGATTTTTTGAATTTTATTAAAAAAATCAAAGTCAAAATAAAACAATGAAAAATTTAAATCAAAATGAAATAAATTAAAACAAAACCAAAATCGAACTTTGATTTTTGTTAAAATTTTAATGAAACATAAAACAACTTAAGCAAAGTCCGGCCAAAGCAAGTAATTTTTTTTCTTTTACACTTACCCTTACCCACTCATATACAATACTAAAAAAAAGAAAAAAAGGAAAAATGCAATATCTAAAACCTACGAATACACACAAAAGGAAATTGCAGGTTGACTGCAGGTCGGACGGCAAATGGTTTCAAGCAATAGCGAGGATGAGCCGCAAGTAATATGCTGCAGGTTTGGAGGGCTGGACGTGTGGATGGGGCACGCAGAAGGGAGAAGAGTTAGCAGGGATGGATGGAAAACAGCGAAGGAGGAGTTGTGGGTAGACGAAGGTATACCTAACGCGTTTTCCCTTTGCAGGTTGAAGAGCGAGATGAAGGAATATGCAGGGTTTACGGCTGCGAATTAATGGAGCGACAAGATAATGGGTGAAGAGTTGCGATAGGCTGCGGGTTTCAAAGGAAGGAAATGATAGCCGCGGGGAGAGAGGTATGCTGGCAGCAGAAGGAAAATGATAATTTGGAAGAGGGAGCGAAAAGCATGGAGCTCGATGGAGGAATAAGGCAGCAGATTTGCAGGTTGAAGCTTCGATGTTATTGCAGGTGGAGGATTGGATGAGAAGATTGCAGGTCGAAGATGTAGCATAATGGAGTAAGGACGAATTTCGAGGGTTTGAGCAGTGTTAATGGATGGAGCTACAATTTGGATAGCCGCCGACAGAGAAGAGATCAAAATGCAAAGAGAAGAACACAAGCAGCAAAGCTTTCCCCAAAATTTCAAATTTTTTGCAACAAAATCGCAAATAAAAACTCCAGGTAGAAGACAAAAATAAAAAAAGGGTGGCCCAATAAAACCCAGAAGTTTCCAGATTATATTTCTGCTTAAAATTTAACAGTGAAACCCTTAAAAATTTAAATTTTTTCCAAATTCAAAAAAATTTAAGAAACCCTTGGACCGCAAAAATCTGGATAATCTACTTGCAAAAATAATTTTGAAGCCAAATTTTACCCTCCAGGTCCTAGATCTAGCTTTCAAATCAAACTTCACCTTCAAATCTGCAACCTATACCTAAAACAAAAACACCCAGAACCCAGATATACAAAAATGAATGAAATCCCAGAAACCCAAGTCGGAAGAACCAAAAAATTTACAGATCTATGCACAGGAATAACAGATCTACCAAATCTGGCGAATGTGAGTCCAACTCCGCTCCCAGATCTGATAATCTAAGGCTCTTAAAAGCCAGATTCATCAATTTAGCACAAAAAAAAGTTTGCAATTTTAAATTTAGAAGGGGGTGCTTCGCCCAAAACCCTTCATGCATCACCAATAAAAATCTTATGATAAGCCTGGGATCAAATCAAACTGGGCTCTTCAGAAAATATGAATCAGGAGTTGGTTGGTCCAACTGAAAACTTCCCCGAACGCCCGATGATCTAAAAAAAATCAAGAATTTCTTGCAAAACTCAATTCAGCCATCAATGTAAAGCGAGAAAACGATAATAAAATTCAGATAAATAAAGATACCTGCTATTATATTCAAAACTTAAATTATCATTCAACCCCCAGCGACTAAGCAAGAGAATCACTCTTCAGAAAGCTATCATCAATGGCTAAAAAGAAATCTATGCATGAAAATGACACATCTTACAGCATTTCCATGAAGAGTAACACCAGCAGAAATTAACTCCAAAGTCTTTCTTTATTATTCATAAAAAGATTACAAGAGAGCTTTTCACTTAGCACATGACTCAGAGATCGGATGGATCAACTGACAAATGACTTCCTATTTAAAGATAAATCTTCCAACGGCTAGTTTGAGTGATCATTGTTAAAGCAATCTCGACCGTCGATGAGAATTAAAATTTCTTTTAATCTCATCCGTCAAAATATTAAATTTTTGAGGAAATTCGAATTTTTCAATTAAATGCATTTTAATTAACTCAAAAAAATAAAAAATTGAGTTAATTTCCTCAAAAATTTGACTTTGACTTCAGCCCCAGGGACCAAAGGATTAAAATTTAGCAAAATATTAATTTACCTTAGTCTTGGGACCTTTAAAAATTTGAATTTTAAGGACCTACAAATTTTTCCTTTGGAAAATTTAAATTTACCTAGGACCTATAGTTAATTAAATTTTTGGCTTAGGATTTTAATTAGTTTTTTGGCCAGAAAATTTAATTAATTAACCTATGAGGGGATAAATTATTTTTCCAACCCTCAAGACACTTTACATCATAATTTTTATATTTTCACATCATAAGGGGGAAAACCCATTTGAAAATGACCCTCACAGACTACCCATTTCTGCGACACAAATATAATCCAACAGACCAAGCAATTTGTAATAAAATAACCTAACCAAATAGTTAGGATTATTCCCAAATCACTTTTACATAGACTCGATCTGTAACATTAGGACTCGCCTAAGATCCTAGTGACAAAATACATTCCAGTTTTGGTAAGGCTGAAGGAAAACTCTACCAAGCATTCAAGAATGGATCAGTGACACAAAAAACCTCCCGGAATGTAGATCATCACCAGAAAAGTAGGTTTACCTAGGCAATTACATACACGACACGGATTTGTTGAGATTATTTACATTATACACATGCAGAATGGGTTTACATTATAACATGATAATCAAGTTGACGATGAACGTTGGACGGCATGGACACATCGATCATGCAATATCCCTTTTGTGAAAAAAGGGGGTGTACTGCTATGGGTCATTAACACATAGTGGTCAACAAGGCCTAGTAACATATTTCCACAATGGGATTAGGTCTTGTTTAGTTTTTTGAGCTAAATCATGTTCACTCTCCTCCAACTCCTCCTCACCAAGGTACTCCTCTCTGGGGTTTTCATCAAATCCACTATAACCCACTTCTTCAGCCCCTTCTTCTTCATGTTCATCCCTCCTTTTTCTACTCCCCAACACTATAATAACCAAGAAAGGAACCAAGAAGAAGAAAACGCCAAGAAATATAACCATGATGTTTGAAATTTGAAGTTTTGAATCTGCAAAAAAATGGAATGAGAATAGGAAATAAAGAAAAAAAATATTTATTTATTTAGCAATGAACATAAAAAAATTGCTAGATTAGAGTGTAGATCATACTTCTTTGGCTTCCAATCTCCCCTTGCAAGCTCTTCTCCTTGCTCCAAACTCTCTCTTGCTCTCCAAACTCTCTTGCTCTCTCTCACTCTCACACTTAGAATGAAGTGAATAATGAGAGGGAGAGGGTTTATTTATTCCCCCTCTCCCCTCCCCTTCCCTCTCTCCATGTCATCGTCGCCTCTCCCTCGCTACGCGAGGGTGGCTCTCCACCGGTCGGGAGCGATTTTTCCAACCGAGGAGCAGTCCGGAGCAATCCCCAACCGCTCCCCGGTTGGAAAAATAAAAATCGCTCCCGAAGCGATGAGAGCGATGCTCCCTCTGTCGATCCCAGAAAAAACAGGGAGAATTTGTTTTGGTCAGGAGCGCGGTCCCAACCCGCTGCCGACCGGAGCACGGATTGGGAGCGAAATCGGGGGGGTTTGCTCTCCTGCAACCTTGCCATGCTTATCTAGAAGGAAAGACATTCTAGCCTTCCAGATGACGTAGTTGGAAGCTCCGTCCAACTTGTCCTGATCCCTCAAGCCATTGGTTGCCATAGCCTCTGAAAACTGTCGAACAACTCCCTCTTTCTCTCTAAAACATAGCTTCTAGGTTGGCTTACGCACTCCCTGATGGAGTTGGTATGTCTGTTGCTCCTTTGCTACCCAGAAAATAATAAATATTGATTTCCTCGGCAAGAAATCACTGAGGAAGTACTCCCTCACTATGTGATCTGCTTCCTTCTTCCAACGGCTTTTCTGCCTAGCACTTAGCTTGCAAAAAACTGCGTCCCTCTAGCTTTGCATTGAGGCTTTGTGTGGTTTCCTCTACCTTGGCAAATTCTCAATCCAACAGTCTTACCTCTCTGTCGGCTCACTCAAAGAAAGACACCCATGATAATATAGCCCTCCTGGCTAGAACTGCGCAATCCCTCAAGGGATTCGAACTGTTGCTTGCTGCAGCAAGTTGGCCCTTGCTTCATTGCTAGATCTACTCTTCCTGTTTCACATCAACAACTCTGATACCATGTGAAAATTTCTAGACCTAACAATCTCAAAAATCCTACTGCAACCAGCTGAATCTATTTCACCTAGATTGTAAATTACATTACAAACTTATTTCAGATTTCTTCTTGAAATATTGAAGAAAATTACTAAAGCAGCTTACACCAAATTAAATATGATTCTGAAACATAAAAACTGAGCAAGGAAATACAAACACATAGGACACCATTATTTTTGGACAAATGTCCCTGGAAAAACCCAATGCGGGAAAACCGATGCAGCATCTCTTAGGGTTTATTATTATTAAGTAGTAGCAAATTCTGAATACATCGTTGAATACCTCACAGGGTTATTCAGTTACAAAGAGAAATACTAGCAGAAGCTTAGTGAGATTACCGCACACAATCACTGAGAAAAAGTCTCAGTTGTTCTGGCTACTGGATGAGGTGCCCCTAGCAGGCCCTGTGCTGCCTCTATGTTGTCCCAGCATCAACCCTCTCGGGCACAGCGTCACCCAACTGGGGAATCGATCAGTAGCCCAGAGTCACTGCTCTCAACCTCCCAGAGTCACTGCTCTCCGGCTGAGAATCTCTCTCTCCGGAAGCTGCTATCCCTGCCCCTCAACTACAAGAAATCTCCTCAATCAAATTTTCCTCCTGAGAACTCACTTCAGAAAATTGATTTCTTGATCTCTCTTGGTGCCTTTTCCAAATGACCCTCAAGCCCCTTCTTATATCTTCCTATTGGACAACCAACGGCCTAGATTACTCCTAATCAAAGGCTCAGATCGTTTTGACTTGATCTTCATCTTTTTCTAGAAGATTCACCCACAATTAGATTAATACACATTAATATTTTAATTTTCCTAAGTTTAGACTTAGGAACCCCATTAAAAATATTAATTATTTTAATATAATCGTCTCTGGATGGAATTTCCCAAAGCGGATTCTAGGTTCTTTGGAATGCATGTGCCCAAGCCTCCCTGCAAAATTTGAAGACTAGGGCACATCCAATGCTACCCCAAGTCAACATCTCTCCCTCTCAACATTGGGAAGACATACCCATTCCACTGAAGGAATGCACCCATTCCTATAAAAGGAATGTTCCCAAGCTCCCTCTTAACTCGGGACTTAGCCAAGCTCCCTGTTGACCAGGGACTTGTTTCCAACAGGTCTTTAGGTGGAGATCATGGGATAACCAGCTCCCTGTAGAACTCCTTTTGATGTCACGAATTTCGTCTTTGTCATAGAGTCTACATCTTTTGGGACTTCTTCACAGGGCACAGACCATCCATCACTTTTATCCATGAGTTATGTCAGTCATGTCATCATTTCTTTCATTGGAAAGTGACCCATTAGTCCATATATGGCCTTCTTTTATGCCATGCTACATTTTTCATGCTATATTTCCTTGAGGATCTTTCATCCTGCTACATGGGAATTAGTTGTAGAAGACATCCACATCTCTTCCCTTGGCAACCCTGCATAAGCCCATCCATATATTGTTCAAAAATAGAAAAATGAGCATTAAATCAAAATTACCTATGTTATGGTCTTTCATCATGACATCCTCTTGTTTGCATCAACATCTTGCATACATATTGATATATCTCCAAAAGATATATACTATCAAGGGTCTCTTTTCTTTCTTAGACTGAATCAGGGTCTTCATATCTTTCCTGGAGATATCATAGTCAAAAATTTCAGTCTTTGGATGTTGATTTCCTTTTCCATGGTTGCATTTTTCATGAACTCTTCCTTTCTTTCTTCATACATTTCCTTCCAGGAACTTCCAATCAGAGTTCCTCCAATTTTGTCAACCACATCATATTTCATATGAGCATATATTATGTTGATTTCATCTAGCCAATGTGTGATCCGCGCCTTCCTGCATACTTCCAAAGGAGGAGAGATCCTTTCTTTTGATCATGTTCTCGAAGCAGAGCATTTATTCATAATGTCTGCAACCATATGACATGACTTAATATATATATATATATATATATTTATAATATATTATAATATATATATACCTCATTGCTCCCTTTAGGTCATCTAGACTTCCTTCAGTAGCTTCCTTGATTGAAATAACTTCAATCCCTTGACTTATTTCGACATTATACCACCATCCCATGAATTCCTACAAGTTGGAATTCTTGATGAAACACTTGCTTCCTTTTAATCGGTAAACCTTCAAATGAAGATTCCAACATAGGATCTTGAGTATCCACATCCAACAAATGTTTCCTTTTGACTAATGTATGATGAGCTTTGTACTAGATAACTTTTTCTTCTTCTCATAAGTACCACTTATGCTTCTAATGAGGTTACCAAGAACTATATCCTTCTATGGGTGATTGCCATAGACTTCTATTTTAGTTGTTTCATGCTTCTCTATGATGATGTCACGAGCCCTGCTTTCAATGCTTCTATGATGTCGTGATGCATCCTATCATGCTCCTTAGTGACTCATGATAGCCTGCTCCATAGTGACTCATAAATACTACTTATGCTTCTAATGAGGTTACCAAAAGGTATATCCTTCTATAGGTCACTACCATAGACTTCTATTTCAGCTATATTTCACGCTTCTCTATGATGATGTCACAAGCTCTTGCTTTCAATGCTTCTATGATGCTGTGATGCATCCTCTCATGCTCCTTAGTGACTCATGATAGCCATATCTTACAACAAAAAAATTGAAAAAGAGAAACTTGAAAAGAACTAGGTGAGGAAGACTATCTCAATCATAGTAGAGATCTTTTACTTCCTCTTTCTTGGATTTATTCTTTTCAGCTTCCTCCACTTTTTCGGTGATACAGGCTTCTTCTCTTCCCCTTTTGTTATTGTCCTTCTTGAGCTTAGGACAATCTATCTTGTAATGCCCATATTCTTGACATCCATAGCATTGAACCTTAGCCATATTCTTCTTCGTTTTCTGAGAACCAAATTTCCAAATTTTTCTTTTCTTTTTGTCATTGTAGCATATGCTTGATTTTGCTCATTTGATCCTACATCATTTTTTGTCTTCATCCTGGTTTCTTCAATCTTGCATAGTGACCATAGATCTTTGAATGGAGTAGCTTCCTTCTTCCCATAAATGATTGATGTAAAGTTACCCCATTCTTCTAGTAGTCCATTTAGTACTATGGTAGTCATTTCTTTGTCAGACACTATTTCTCCCAGATCTTGAAGTTGGTCTTTTATTTCAGATATCCTCATAAAGTATGAGGTTATTCCTTCTTCTTTTGATATCCTTAGCTTGTAGAGTTCTTGTCTTAACGAGATTACTTCACCTACAGTTCTAATAGAAAACAACTCTACCAATTTGACATATATTTCTTTTCAAGTTTCAAGTTTAGATACATATGGAATGAGGGGATCCTTGATGGACTCTATGAGAATCCTTTGAGCCCTTACTTCCACTTTCATATACCTTGCAAGTGGCTGAGCATCTTCTTTTGGAGGTTTGGTGATTGAGCCCTTAACAAGTTCCATGACCTCATTTTCTATGAGATTCAAATATGTCTTGTTGTTGCCTATCACACACACCTAAGTTAGTGAGGAAATGCCCTTAACCCGACAAGGTGTGGTTGGTGGCAAATTAAAGAGATGGGGCTATCACCTGTTCCAACCTCTCTCCGTTTAAGATCTCTCCTAGGTCAGCTAAGGGGGTGGTCCCTAAAGGAAAACTAAGTCAGAAGGTTTCTATTGATTTCTGGTAGCATCGGATGTACTCTAAGCCTCAAAATTTGCAAGGAGGCTAGGACATATATTTCAGAATACTCAGAAGTTGTTTTCGGAAATTCCACCCAGAGACAGTATTATTAAAATAAATAATTATTTTTAATGGGTGCCTAAGTCTAAACTTAGGAAATTAAAATAATTAAAGGGTATTAATGAAACTGGGTGTGAATCTTCTAGAAGAAGAGAGAGATCGAGTCAATATGATCTGAGCCATTGATTAAAATCTAATATGAGTCATTGATTACTCAACTAGAAGATTATAAGAAGGAATTAGATGGGCATTTGTAAACACATCAAGTGAGAGATCAGAGATCGATTCTCTCAAGAGAGCAACGCAGTAGTTGCCGAAGAAGGTGATCGAGGAGATTTCTTGCAGTGAGGGGCAGGGATAATTTTTTGAAGTTTTTTTGATCCAGAGAGTGCAAGACAGAGAGGGCAGAGAGTAATCCGGAGAGGCAACGCTGGGCCACGCAGAGGCAGCGTAAAGCTATGCTGTGGCAGCGCAGAGCTTCAGAGGGAGTCTGTATTTCTGCTGGGGAATAGTTGAGATCTAGTGCCAGAGTCGGGGTGTGAGACCGGGAGGCCAGAAGGCCAAAGTTTCCAGTGAGCAGAGGATCGAGAGGAGGTGCAATGCAGTCCCAGCAACAGTGATGCAGTAACTGCGTGGATATGAAGCAGTACTGCGCAGAGATAGCACAAAATCTCATCTCCAGTGCAAATTAGTGCCACATTTCCCAATGATAGGGTGAGATCATCTCACTATCATGTTGTCTAGTTAGATCTTTGTATAGGATTTCCAGTTTGGGCATCTGAAGAATTGTACTTAGAAATTACTGCATAATAATTCAAACCTTCAGCTACTGCACCAGTTTTTCCGCATTGGGTTTTTCTGGGGACATTTGTCCAAAAACAATGGTGTCACTTGTGTGTGCTATTTCTTTCTTGCTCAGTTCTTGTTTCTGCATATTATTTATGTTGTGAAGGCTGCAGTTGTATTTATTTCGATGTTTAACGTATAATACTGTAAATAACTTGATTCGGTAGGAGAAATATAATCAGTTGTTACAGTAGTGATTCGGGGATTCTGAATTTTCACATGGTATCAGAGTGCAGGTGAAGCAAGAAACCACTGGAAGAGCCAAGCGTTGAAGAAAAGGATGGAGATCAAAGTGTTGCGTAGGCAGCAGATCGAATCCCCAGGGGGATTGCGCAATCCAAGCCAAGAGGACAAGATTCTCAAGGAAAATCTCTCTCTAAGTGAGTTGACAAAGAGGTAAGATTTCCAGATCAAGATTTGTCAGTGGCAAAGGGAGCAGCACAGCAAAAGCTTCAACGCAGAGCAGTCTTCAGGTGAGACGCAGTTTTTTGCAGTTGTTGTTGGGGCAAAAAAACGTCAGAAGAAAGGAGACACTTTTTGAGGGAATTTCTTCCTCAGAGAATTCCTAGCCAGGGAATTCAATTTCTCAACCATAAAGCAGTAGTAGAAAGGAGCAGATCTACTAACTCCAGCAGCGAGTGCGTAGCCCAATCTAGCAGAAACGTAAAGGAGAGATGAGGCAGTTCGACATTTTGTTGGCAGAGATGGCAGCTAATGGGCTGAGAGATCAAGATCGGTTGGACAGAGCATCCAACTATGTGATCTGGAAGGCTAGGATCTCCTGCCTTCTGGATGAGCATAATCTCAAAGCCTATGTTGATAATGTAGGAGCTGAACCTATAGATGTGGATCCACTCAAGAAGCACAAGGCTGTTATGGCGAAGGCCAAGCGATTGATCCTCGATGGAGTGCGGGATCATGGTGTATGTCACATAGTTGGCAAAGGGACTGCCAAGGAGATGTGGGATGCCTTGGCTACGTTGTATCAGGGATCTTCCTAGCAGCGGAAGATGTACTTGGAGGTGAAAATGAGATCCACGAGGATGCAGAAAGGGGAACGCATTGATTTGTTCCTATCAAAGCTTCAGAAGGTCCGAGACTCGTTGGCAGTTGTAGCATCAACGCCTCAGCCCACCGAGATGGTGAGGTTGGCCCTAAATTCAGTCTTAGAAGAATGGCAAGTGTTCGTCCAGAGTATCCTGCGTAGAGAGAGATTGTCGGATTGGGAAGGGATGTGGGCTGCTCTTCAGAAGGAAGAGATGAGGCAAGACTTAGTCAGGTGCAAACTTGATAGCAGCAGCAGCAGTGGGACGAAGCCCAAGGAGGAGGAAGAGAATGTAGCCCTTGCATCAAAGGGGCAGTAAGAGCAACGGAGGCGGGAGAAGGACACCTCAAAGATCAAATGTTTCCGATGTGGTGAATTTGGTCACTACACTACACAGTGCCCTCTCAAGAAGAAGGACAAGGATGAGAAACATGAACCGCAGGCTGCAACTGCAAAGATCGAGGAGGAAGAGTTTGCCATGATTGCCCAAATATCTCCAGGGGAGAGGTGGGGTGATCTAGTACTGTAGTTTGAAAGAATTGCAAATGGGCAGGGTCGTTGAGGAGCCCACCTCTTGGATCAATACCTTGCTATGGGAGCCCATATCAGAAGCAGCAGGATGGACCAATGTCAGTTGGTATGGAGGAGTGCCAGAGTGACAATTGCGGTGGCTAGGAACGCCAAAGACTGAGCAACGCAGAGCAGATTTGGCAGCAGTGCAGTGGCACAGTGCAGAGTCAGCCGCGATGCAGAGGCTTTAGAGGGTCAGCGCAAAGACTAGCAGCAGTCAGAACTCCAGCAACAGATGCATCATGTTGAACACCTGTTTAGTATTTTGGACGTTTTTCCGTTGTTGTTGCAGCAACAACAGCAGTTGGAGAGGGTTGCAGTACAGATGCAACGTTGGTAGTGGCAGGGCCAGCAGCAGCACAGATGCAGCATTTGTGCAGTAGTTGTTGGGCATAGATATCAAACATTAGCAGCACAGAGGGAGATGTTACAGAGTTAGAGCACATTCCTTGCTAAGAGGGAGTGTTGGTTTTTGGTAGCATCGAATGTGCCGTAAGCCTCAAAATTTGCAAGGAGGCTAGGACACATGTATTCCAAAATACCCAAAAATCGTTTTGGAAAATTCCACCCGCTGACAGTTTTATTAAAATAATTAATTATTTTTAATGGGTACCTAAGTCTAAACTTAGGAAATTGAAATAATTTAAGGGTATTAATGAAACTGGGTGTGAATCTTTTAGAAGAAAACGAAGATCGAATCAACATGATCTGAGCCATTGATTTGAATATAATATGGGTCGTTGATTACTCAACTGGAAGATTATAAGGACTTCGATGGCCATTTGGAAACACATTGAGTGAGAGATCAGAGATTGATTTTCTCAAGAGAGCAGCGCAGCAGTTGTTGGAGAAGGTGATTGAGGAGATTTCTTGTAGTGAAGGGCAGGGATAATATTCTGGAAGAAGTTTTCCTGACCTTGAGAGTGCAAGGTAAAGAGGGCAGGGAGTAGTCCGGAGAGGCAGCGCTGGGCCATGCAGAGGTAGCATAGAGCTACATTGTGGCAACGCAGAGCTTCATAGGGAGTTTGTATTTCTGTTGGGGAATAGTCGAGATCTAGTGTCGAGCTGGGGTGTGAGATCGGGAGGTCAGAGGGTCGAAGTTTCCAGCGAGCAAAGGATCGAGAGGAGGTGCAGCACAGTCCCAGCAGCAGTGACGCAGTAACTGCGTGGATATGACGCAGCACTACACAGTGATAGCACAAAGGTGCATCTCCAGCGCAGATCAGTGTCGGATTTCCCAGTGACAGGGTGAGATCATCTCACTATCTTTTTGTCTAGTTAGATCTCTATATAGGATTGCCAGTTTTGGCATTCGAAGAATTGTACTCAGAAATTACTGCATAATAATTCAAACCCTTAGTTGTTGCACTGGTTTTCCCGCATTGGGTTTTTCTGGGGACATTTGTCCAAAAACAACGGTGTCACTTGTGTATGTTATTTCTTTCTTGCTCAATTCTTGTTTCCGCATATTATTTAAGTTGTGAAGGTTGCAGTTGTATTTATTTCGATGTTTACCGCATAATACTGTAAATAACTTGATTCAGTAGGAGAAATATAATTAGTTGTTGCAGTAGTGATTCGGAGATTCCGAACTTTCACAGTTTCTAGGAGATGCTCAATTAGGATACTTGAGATTGTGTGCAAATAAGATGAGCAATATAAAATGAAATAAACTTTAACAACCATCAACACATGAGATAATGATAAGCATATATAAAACCAGTTCCTTCAAATATTGCTTTAAAAATAAATAATACTTGCTCAAAATAAAATGAAGTGTTTCAAATCGAAACACCAGCAATCTTGTCAATCAAACAAAAGATGTTAGCAAGATATGATATCAACACAAGATATAAAATATTCTTTCAAGAAATGCTTTTAAGACATATGATCATTCACAAATTCAAAGCATGCAAGGAAACAAGTTAGAACTCTGCTTGCACAAAAAAAAATGAGATGATACTCGCCTAAATAAAGTGTGCAATTCAAAACATATTCATCAATGACAAGTACATAGATAATTTGCAAGTAAAATAGTAAAATGAAATGCACCTAAACTAAAATTTGATGCAATTATCTTGGTTACTTTTAATTTAAATGTTTATTCTAGATGTGATCTTTCTTCCAACTATTTTGAAACAAGTCTTTTAAGTGAGTTGTGGAAGGGGTCCAAGATAAAGACAACAATGGCTATATTAATGATACCTTCCTTGGATTACCCAACACACCCGATGCCTCCAGCGCCACAAAGACTGTGGCTCTGACGACTACAAGGTCACCGTGTTAACCACATTAAAGGGTCTGTGTCCCTCAAGTTGATGAAAGAAAGGGGTCCCTAGGGAATGTCTTTCAACCAAGCTTATGCTTGGAGGTAAATTAAGTTAAGATGCAACTACACTAAGATAACTAATATGGTATGCAAGTAAGTTTTCCAAATAGAGATTTGCAATGCTTTCAATATAGTGGAAATAGTGCTCAAAGTAAATTGCAAATATGAACTTAATTAGAAAAGGAAATTAGCTTGCACATGAATTAAGTTAGATTACTAAATGTTTTGCTTCAAGTAAATGGAAATATGCTCAAAGAAAGATAACTTGGAGAGTTGCTCAATATAATGAAAGATACATGAGCTTCATGAACATATAAGATTGTATGTTGCTCAAAATAATTGCTTTAACAAATGATAAACCAATAACCAACTAAAGCAATGAAGCTTGAAATTTATATGCTTGCAAAATGAGCAAATAAATTAAACTAAATGAGCATGTAAACAATGAGTCTATTGTGAGGCCAACATGAAGCAAATGGTTAAACTAACTAAATCAACTTTGCTACTTGAAATGAGATGCCTTGCATAAAATAAATTGATCCCAAAAGTAAGCTTTAGAGTTGTACTTGAAAGCTAAACTTGAAATGGTAAAGCATGAAAATAAGTAGCAGAAGCAAATTCAGAAAACTAGCTTGTGAAGGTGATGTTGTGTTAATTTTAGGGCATGCAAGATGAAAACTAAGAAAACAAGCTCAAGATCAAACCACCCACATGTTCCTCCTTTTGAAAAAAAGAGATAAGGATTCCTTGGGTGAAAACCCAAGCTCCCACAAGAAAAACTAAACATTTATTAGATGTTACAAGATGAGAAACTTTTAAGAGGTCTCAAAATAAATCTTCAAGAGGAGTCTTTACAATTTAATGAGGCTTCTCAAACCCTAGATCTCCTTCTTAAAATTCAAATTCAGAAAATGAAGTACAATGATAAAGTATTGAGGATTGAAGAAGTTAATTGTCTCTTGATGTATCAAAGCCTTGCCTCCAATGGTGAATGAAATGTTGCACAATACAAGAGTTAATCCTCCTCTAGTGCCTACGGCCTTGCCAAATAGCAGCCCTCCTCTTTGTCCATAGCCTCCTCAAAAAATCAACTTTGAAAGGGTAGAAATGTCATGCAAGGAAAAGTGTTAGAGTTTGTGTGATTCTTCCTTGATGCTCTTATCACCAACAGTCTACCTATGGGCTACAAGATCAAGAAACAAATTAGTGTAGAGAGAATATGAAAACACCTAAATAAAATACAAATAATATACAAGAAACCAAATCAAGTGATGGGAGTAAACCCCATCACTTGGTTTAGTTTAGAAATACTCTCAAGTAGCTAAATTTAATCCAATGAAGCACTATTTTAAAAGATCTAAATTTTACAATGATTTGTTTGATACAAGTTATGCCCAAACGAATCCCTACAAGACACCTTTCGTAAGATAAACTAAGTGAATCCAAATAACAAATGAATGTTCCTGTGAAGGTGCTCCAAGCGTGGGGTTGGTCTCCCAAAGACTTCCCCTCACGCTTGATCCAACAAAAATTCTTCTACAATATTCAAATCACACATTAGTCCATATAGATTTATATAAGCAAACAATGAATTGAAACTTCTAGAAATTTATTTGAAAATAAACTAGAACTTTTAATATCTAGAGCCTACTTTCAAATCAAATGTTAACACAAGATAGCTTTGCAGTAGCAAGTTTAGAAGAATATACGGAAATCAAATGATTCAAAGCATAGAAAAGATTATACCAATAGCTCACAATGCGTCGTGCTCTAAAAGAACACCCATGAATAGACCCCCAAAGTCTTTTTATTAAAGCTCTTGAAAAGTATACAACGTAGAAGCGCTTCTGTAAGCACAATAGCTAGTAACAAAAGATTGAAATATGAGAGCTCAACGCTCTATTATATAGAGAGATGGGAGCAAATCCTAATGTAGCAACCAATTGACAAATGGCCATGAAGAATATCCCAAGAGAGGGAATCGAATTCCAAGTGGAGGAGTGAAGAGACACCAAGGCAAATTGAATTCCATATGTGGCACCATGAGATCCTCAAGAAAAATCAAATTTCACATGTGTGAAGATGCAAATCCAAGTGTGATGTAATCAAGTAGCTAACTTAAGTCAAACTCCAAGAACAAACCATGTGATGCCACCTCCTATAGATGCTTCCAATGAGCTCAGCGTAGATCCCTTGGAGAATTTCGTGGCCCCTCCTTGACGAGATTTCGATGTGCCATGATGAATGCCAAGTGTGAAGTAGAGGGAACATAAGTGGAGACAAACTCCCAAGAATATCTCAACCAATATCTTTCCAACATCTCCCATGTGCATTAACTCCCAAAAAACTCGATTTTCCAAAGTCACCAGCTGCTGCATTTATGTTAAGAAATTCGATTTCCTTGAGTGGGCCATGTATTTATGATGCAGGGTGCCAAAGCATCCTCCAACTTGTCCTTTCACTTATTCCTTTGACTTGAGATAATTTCCAAGTCATTTCCATGTTATCTTGTCACATGGAGCAATTTATTTCTCTCCATTTAATTTATTTCTGATTTAATTTCTTACAAGATTTCCCACTAAACTTAGGAAAAGTGGGTTTTAAGGGTTTAGAACACATTTTTAACTCGTCAAAGTGTGTCATAGTGGAAATTTGAGAGTGAGACGTGTAATGTTTATTACTCATACCCCATACAACTTCTCTAGACATCACTCATTACATTTCATATACAAATTTTGTTCCAATTTCCGCCCTGCAGGAAATTTTAAAAATTAAAAATTGACCCCCTAGACCTAATCAAATTCCACGAATTTTTTTGTTTGATCTAGTATAGTAATATACAATGACCCTAGACACTAGGACTCACCCAAGGCCTCGCCATCAATCCGTACTCCGTCTTTGGGGATATGCTTGGAGGAAAAAACTCAATTAATTATTATGTCCTCATAAGGAGATGATAATTAACCAAGTGAAAAAAAAACCTCCCAGAGTAATACTTACTTGAAGACAAGGTCCTAGGCTACCCATGCCTATTACGTGACTCGAACTCATCATACTAGAATCACTTTACATCATCCCCATAGGGCTTGTGGAATCTGGATACAACAGAAGAAGATGAGAAGAAGTAGAGTTAAAAAACTTTAGTGATATGATGATCTCTGATGGTACAAGCAGCCTTTGGTACATCCTTCCACGTGGAGTTTTCAAAAAATCTTCAGATGCCACTCCAGCGATCAGCATGTCCTTTTCTTCCATGCAAGAAAATTTGAAGCCCCAACCAACTTGTTGCTTTCCTTGCAAAAGGACAATTTTGACAAATTCAAATGAAGACCTAAATATACTTACTTGTGAAGATGCTTCTTCGTCTTACTGCCTCCTTGAATTTGATGATGATATAGATAATAGAAAATTTCTCCTTGATGAAGATAGTTTTTTTCAAGAGTGATCCTTGACTCCAACGAGAGGGAGATCACTTTTAGAACTTTTGATGATGATGACAACGTCCTTGTTCTTGCTTCTCTTGGATGAGTAGACTTTGAGTTTTATTTGTAGATCTCATCAGCTTGAGTAGCGGTAGGATCTTTGTGGTCTCTTTCTGTGATAATGACTTGAGCGAGAATCCCAAGACTTCTTCTAGTGAAGACTTCTTCTTTGATTGATCTAGAGTTTTGACACTTCCTTTAATGATGATTTAGACCTTGATTTCAAAATACTTTGAGGATGAGATGATCTTCCAGATGCTTTGATACCCTTTGGTTCTTGAATGCTTGAGTGTCCCTTGTTGAGTTGCCCTTCCTTGATTTGTCACCTTAGCTATGAAACCATGTTGAGAAATCTAGGGCATTGGGATTAGGTAATTTCTCTTTTATGATAACTGTTTGTGATTCAACTTTTCTTAGTCTTTAATTGGCTTCTTCTTTCTCTTGATTAATGTTAATGTTTTCTATCATCAAACAACTACCAAAACATAAATAAGCATGAGACAAGAGACACAAAATGTAGGCGATCAGCTAGGGCCAAAACCTCTCCAACTTGAGAGGAAAACCTAGACGAATTCTTCTTCTTATAGAAACTTCAATTGACGAATACCAAGACCAAGTCACAAGACCCTTTTTCACTGCTTCTTCTTCTTTCCCAAGTCAACTCTAGTCAAATTGACATCTAGCACTACAAATTTCGAATATTCTGAAATTTTGGCCCTCCTCCACAGTCATGCGATTCTCGACTACCTGAAACTTTTGCAAGTTCACACGTGTGTGCTGAATTATAGATCTTGATAGTGTTTTACTTCTTCGCTTGACTTGAGAGCTTCTCCTTGTGACCTAGGCTAGCAAGAATGTTGCTTTAGTGACCTTCCTCTTGGCTTCTTCAAAAGTTGGTGTAACCCTACTGTAAAAACCCTAACCCTTGTCACACGTGCGAGAAAAATGACCCAAGAACGATGCCAAAATACTTCAATTTCTTCTCCTTTTTCCTTCACTAGATGATAGGCTCCTATTTCTCCTTTTCTCGCACTTCTTGATGTATTTCAAATGCTTGAGAGTTTGTCCTTCAAGCGAGGTCGAGCACTTCTATATATAGTGATTTGTTAATGTAAAATAGGTCGACTTGTGCCATTGGATAGGCCAACATGCTTTTCTAGAATGACTTTCATCTCATTTTGAAGGCCAACATTAGGTAGTTCTTGTGACAAGGTCTTGGTATGAAAATTCCTAGACTTGAAGGAAACCCTACTGCAGCAAATCTGAATCTACTTTACCTACTTGATTTTTAAATTACATTCATCAAATTATTCTCCTGAATATTGAAGCAAATTACTTTTGCAGCCTACACTAATTAAATATTTGATCTCGTGAAACAGAAAATAGAGCAAAGAACAAGATACATAGGACACACTTATTTTTGGACACAGTAGTTCCCAAAAAACCCAATGTGGGAAAACCAGTGCACCAGTTCTGAGGGTTTATTATTATGCAGGAGAAATATCTTAATACAACTCTAGGATGCTCATCTAGCAACCCTTGACAGAGAAAATACTGGCGGAAAATCTGAGTGAGTTTTACCTCACTTCACCCCGCAGAATTCTAGCTGATCCGGCACAAGACTGGCTAACCCTGGCTATTTCTACGTTGGCTCTGTGTCAGCCCTGCGTCACCTTCTTTGCCCTCTGTGTCAGCTCTCTCGGTTATTTTGGCAATTCTGGCAGTTCTGAATTCTGCGTGACAGGCAACTTTTCTGCGTCATCTCTCCCGACTACTACGCTGCCTCTGCGCCAGCTCTCCCGACTACTACGCTGCCCTGCATCAGCTCTCCTGGCTGTTCCAGTAGTTTCAGCAGTTCCCGGCATTTTTGTTTGTTCCGACAGTTTTGGATTTTGCGTGACAGGCATCTTTTCTGCGTCAGCTCTCCCGGCTATTGCGCTGAATCTCTGCAAGCTCTCTCTGCCTCTCTGTTCTGTATTTTCCAGAAAGTCCTTCCAGATTCTCTCTGCCCCTCAGCTGCAAGATCTCCCCAATCGATTTTCCTCCTGAGAACTTCTCACCTCAGAAAATTGATTTCTTCAATCTCTTTTTGTGTGTTTCCAAATGAACCTCAAGCCTCCATTTTATACTTTTCGTGTTGAGTCTTCAACAGTCTAGATTAAGTCTTTAATCAACAGCTAAGATTAAAACATGACTTGATCCGCCTTCTAGATCATTCTCACCCATATTTTGATTAATACCCATTAATATTTTAATTTTCCTAAGTTTAGACTTAGGAACCCCATTAAAAATATTAATTATTTTAATAAAATACAATCCGGGTGGAATTTCACCAAACAGTTTTGGGCTCTTTAGAACTCATGTGCCTTCGCTTCTCCACCAATTTTCAAGGCTAGAGCACTTCCGATGCTACCAAAAGCTAACACTTGGAGGGTTTGTGACTCAAATAAATTCTCTTTTTACAATGCATAACATGCCTAAATGGGTTTTCAATACTTGACATTGACTCAATAGACTTTATGGCTTGATGACCAAACCTAATAGCTCAGAATGGGACCTTCATCTATAAAATAAAATTCCTTGAGCATGAAACCCGTGACTCAAGCATTACAAAATAATTTTATTTTTCTTCTTTACATCAATTACATAAAATCATGATTACACGTCATTATGAAGACAGAACCTAGTTACATAATTCAATACATACGACTCCTAAATAGAGATATGGTTTTACACACCTTAAGAGCTAAAATGATGCTTCGCTAGCCATGACACTATGGTTTTTCTCCACGTTCATTGCTGGATGGTTTATTTTTTCTGCAATTCAAGGGTTAAATTCAGATATAGAAATTACATTACTGTTGTCCTCCATAAATCTGGTGGTTTTATGAGTAAGCCATAGCTCATTTTTCATGTTTCTAGTCTGCTCGGTGACTCATGTTTCAAATTCATTCGCTGGAATTTAACATTGTGATGATAATATCCATGATATAACTAGGCATCAGGCAAATCTCCTAATGCAAATAAATACTCCACTTACTTGATTAGACATGAATTTAATGTTGTAGCAATAATTCCACATTGGTAACTTATTGGAGTACTTTATAATATTCCTATTTAGGGAATACAGTGATAAACAAAGCAAAGATGAACATGCATACAAAAATTCATAGCATAAATAAACACCCAGAAATTTTCCAAAGATAACACCCAGCTAAGCCATTTTATTAAATGTAGCAGTAGTATAATGGGGGTATGTTAGGAGTGCACCTGGGCTTGCCAAAAAGGCAAGCTAGACAAGCCCCAAGTGGAAAAATACAACGCCTGGGTGATGGAATGGGTTGCTAGTACTATGCTTTGCACTGCCTTGGAAATTCTGCTCAGTCTGCTGGAAAGAACCTGCTGAATGACCCACCTCCGGTGCTCAGAAAATTTTGGGAAATTAACCCCAGACTCCTCTCAAATTACCCACCAAAACCTACAAAGGGTTTGGCCAACTTCCAACCCCCGAAATTGACCCCAATTTCAGCGTCTTCCTCCACTAACTAGGAATTTCGACCCACCTAATAAGACACAGCTCCAGCCCTCCGAAAACATTGCAAAATGCTAGGGAACTGCTCCTCCAATAATCTCCCCAAATCCCCAACTCAAATCACCCCCAATATTAATTTTTGGTAGCATCGGATGTGCTCTAGCCATGAAAATTGGTGGAGAGGCTAAGGCACATGAGTTCTAAAAAACCCAGAAACCGTTTGGTGAAATTCCACCCGGATTGTATTTTATTAAAATAATTCATATTTTTAATAGGGTTCCTAAGCCTAAACTTAAGAAAATTAAAGTATTAATGGGTATTAATCAAAATATGGGTGAGAATGTTCCAGAAAGCGGATCAAGTCAAGTTTTTAATCTTAGTCGTTGAATAGAGACTTAATCTCAGTCATTGAAGTCTCAACGAAAAAAGTATAAGAAGGAGGTTTGGGGTTCATTCAGAAACACAACAATAGAATGAATTGATCTAGAGTTCGAAATTTCTGGGGCTGGGAAGCTGAGAAATTCGAACTGAATGAACATTCTGCAGCAGAGGGGTAGGGATAGAATGGGAATACTGAGCAGAGAGGCGGAGAGCCACTAGTGGAGGCAACACAACACCTAGAGGGACTGACGCTCGGCCAATCTGGGCCCACGCAGGCCTGACGCTTAACCAGGGAGACCCAGCGCAGAGGAGAAGCTGCCCTCATGCAGAAATTCAGAATTTTGCCGAGGAGCTGCCGGAACAACAGGGAGAGGTTGACACAGAAGCTCTAGGAGGCAGAAGAGACAGCACAGAGCTAATGCAGAGCCTTTGAGGCTGATGCAGGGCCTATGCAGGGCCAGCACAGAGATAGTTGCGGTTAGCTAGTTCTGTTGTCGAATTAGTCGGAAACCGTCGGGTGGTGAGGTAATCTCACTCAGTTTTCTGCCATTATATTTTTCTCTGTAACTAGATTGTTGGGAGAGCATCTAGCATTGTATTAAGAACTAATACTTAATAATATAAAACCCTCAAAGTTGATGCACCAGTTTTCCCGCATTAGGTTTTTTGGGGACTATTTTGTCCAAAAATAACAATGTCCTATGTATCCTGTTACTTAATAATATAAAACCCTCAGAGTTGATGCACCAGTTTTCCCGCATTAGGTTTTTTTGGGGACTATTTTGTCCAAAAATAACGATGTCCTATGTATCTTGTTCTTTGCTCAGTTTCTTGTTTCATGTAATCAAATTAAATTGGAGTAGGCTACATAAGTAATTTACTTCAGAATTTTTTCAGAAAATAACTTGATAATGTATATTAAAATCACATAGGAGAAGTAAATTTAGTTTTGCTGCAGTTGGGGTTCCTTGAGTGTAGGAATTTTCACACCCAAGTGGTCACTCCCTTAGCTTCCACGTGTGCCCAAAAATTCCTCCTGCGCAGGCCCACGCAGTCACCCAGATGGCCACTCGGCTACAGCAAAAACTTCTCCTGGATTAGGCTAACATTTCCCCCAAAATCTCCAGCAAATGGAAGTGTAAGGCTCCCTTGGAAACCTCAGCAATATCGTTGCTCTTTGTTGGCCACTCCAAGTAAATTGTGCTCCTCTCCTACGCCCAGGAAACTATAAGCAAACTCCCACAAAGGGCCTGAAGAAGTGGGTGAACAAACTCACAAGTAAATCGACCTCCCTCCTTGGGCTGGCACTTGAAGTCCACCGAAGCAAGGGTTGAGAAACTCGCTTGAGAAGCTCGGGTGTAAGCTCGGCTAAGTAGCTCAAGAGTGCTAACTGCAAATAATTGTCAAAGTGTCAAAAGCCCCTACAGCTAGCATCCTCCTATTTATAATTTTCTCCTTCCCTCCTCATGTGGGTCCCTCCATCTATCATTTCAACCTCCTTCCCTTAGTAATTCGAGTTTCTCTCCAACGGGGTGCGTATTTCATGAGGGGTGGCCCCCACGTTCCACTAGCCAAATGATTTCGATCTCCCCTTCTCCTAAGTATTATTTCCAAAAACACCTTTGTCACCAAAATAGTCAAAAATGCAAAATTGTGAATCTTTCCTTAGCAAAATTATTTTAGGAAGGAACATTACAGTGCTCCCCTCCCAAATGTTGCTTGTCCCTAAGCAAATGCAATGCCGGATGCTGAAGTATGTGCTCACCCTCCCAATTGGCATCCTCATCCGGTAAATTCTTCCAGCATACAAAATCCTAATCCTCAACTTCCTCTCCCTAGTCTCCGAAATAGCCTCTGGCTCCAGCACTAGGTGCCCCTCATCATAATGTGGGGGCAACTTTGTAACAGTGGTCACATGTTGTCCCAGCACCTTCTTGAGGCATGAGATGTGAAAAACATTATGGATCTTGCTCCCTAATGGAAGCTCCAGCTCATAAGCCACCTCTCCTACTCTCCTAATCACCCTGTAAGGTCCATAAAAACGTGCTTGTAACTTCTCAGCCCCCTTCTGCTTCAACATACACTGTCTATATGGCTGCAAACGCAAGAAGACCAAGTCTCCTTCCTCAAAATGCCTCAACCCTGTGTCTGTCTGCATAATATCTCTGTTGATTCTGGGCAGTCTGTAGGTTGTCCCGGAGAGCCTTGAGGATGTCTTGACTCTCCTGTATCTAATCATTGGCCTTTGGGGCCCTGATGTCTCCAAAAACAATGTCAGCAAAAGATAAAGCATCATATCCATACAAGGCTCAGAAAGGCGACATACCTATGGACATGTGGTAGGCATTGTTGTAGCAGTACTCTCCCAAGTGCAGCCACATTATCCATGCTCGTTGTTGCCCCGTCACATAGCTCCTCAGATTACCCTTCTATCCATTTGTTGACTGCCTCAGTCTGCCCATCCATCTGAGGAAGGTAACTAGTGATAGGAGTGAGCTTTGTGCCCACCAGTTTGAAGAGTTCCTGCCAAAATGCTCCCATAAAGCGGTTGTTCCAAGGTTGCACGAAACGGGGAAACAGGTACAAGCTTCCAAAATGGGAACCGATACGAAATGCAGCCTCCCAAATTTTGGAAACAGGGAAACGCGAATATATATATATATATATATATATAATTTATATATATATTAGGACATTTAAGAAATATGTGCAATCAAAAAGCATATATGATACATTCTAATTTATTACATTATGATAAATTGTCAATTATCAATGCATAAACTATAAGTCTTTAAATTTACATCACATTTACTCATGAATGATCACATAATGAAAATAGAATATCCAAAATTAGCCACAAGAAATTTCTAATTTCTTGTCTCGTGCTTGATTGGGAGTCTCCTTCTACATAGTCAAACGACCTTAGTGCTCTTGATTAAATACAAGTTTCATACCCTAGTACCCTACATGCTCTTGATTATTGAGTTTCCCCTGCATAGAGGGCTTGGTTCTCTTGATTAAATACAAGTTCCATACCCTAGTACATGATAAAATCCAATGGAAACATTGCAATCCCTCCAATCCTGAAATCCTGGAAAACAAATAAGTCTACTGGATTTTGAGTGAGATCTAAATTCTACTTTCTCCATATGAAATCCAATGAGGGCGAAACCACTCTCAAACATCCTGAGTCATTTCATGGTAATGTTAAAAATTTAAGTAAAAGGATGAAAACGAAAACTAAAGGAGAATATCACTTTTACTTTAAGAATTTAACATTACCATGAACTGCATATCCCCCAAACTTCCTAATGAACTGCATATCAACACTAGGGCAAAAATTCACCTTTTATAACTTTAGACATGCATCTAGAAGCAACAAGAAGTCACTAACATACCCTATAAAGTAAATTAAAAACCAATTAAAAAAAACACAAGTTAATGAGGAAACGTGGGTTGTACGGCCCTGAAACGCGTTTCCGGCCGTACTGGCCACGTTTCCATTTCGGGAAACGTGGCAGTATGGCCCGAAACGCGTTTCACGGCCGTACCAAACGCGTTTCCGCGTTTCGTACCCGTTTTTGTATGGAAACGAACCTCTATACCACGTTTTCTGCAACATAGCTTAGCGTAGTTTCACTTATTACCAAAAAAATTAGATTAAAACCCTAATAATAGATATCAAGAAAAAAAGTGAAAATAAAAATCGCTTCACATAATATATATAGAATAGACAAAGGTTTGCAAAGGTTGAGCTCTTTTTATTATGATGGCACAAATCACAAATGACATAAACAATGATACAACGAGGGGAGGCTAGTCTTTATATAAACAATTGTAACGACTAGAAAACGACTAACTAGTGGTTAGTTTTGACTGTCCCTTAAGAAAATATTTTACTAGTCATCCACATGTCGGAGAGACAGTAAATATTTCATGAAATATTACAAAATATTTTTTAATTAACCCACTAGGGCGTGAACTTGGACAAATTTCCACAAATTAGCTCAAGGTTCCCTTTGCTCATGGTCCACGATAGTCAATAGTAAAAAAGTAGGCTTCATAGGCTTAATGTTCCACTTGTTTGGTCCATGATGAATTCAACTTGGTCCTTGGAGGAGTGTGACTTGTTGAAGGACTTCGACTTGCTCATTTAGTGATTTTGTTTGTTTGTTTGTTTGTTTTTATTTATATCTTACAACGACTACTTTCTTGGTCTAATACTCAACTTCTCAATCCATCGTCCTTCTAATGACTAGTTGACTCAACCCAACGACTAATTTGACCTTCAACGATTAGTTCAACTTGATTTTATCCCTCAAGTAATTTGACTTAACGACCCTTTTGCTGGATCTTCAATTCCCTTACCTTTTTGGCAATTCTGGAACTGGGGTATTCTTTCGCTAGTCTGTATCTGTACTGGTTATCTCTTGGATTTTCCATACCCTATAGGGTGTTGCCACATCATCATCTTCTCTACCACGTCGTCATCTCCTTGTGTTGGTTCTCTAACACCCTAGTTGATCTCTAATATATGACGCATGGGTATCATTTGTCTCTTCGTGTTGATCACTTTTGACGTAATGCATGTTTGATATTTCCTAATGCTCCACCTATTCTACCCCGTGGAAACTTGCTCTGACTCATTTACCAAGTTTGACCAAGTTGTAACTAGCCATTGGATGCTATGTTTGGAAAATTTGTGTCACGAAATCATCCTCATTAAACTGCACAGATTGAGACCAAGTTGACCTTTTTGACTCTCGAGACCATTTTGCACTGGAAATTGTGAATTGCCTCGAGAAATGTTAAATGCTATCAAATGAAACTGCCATGCTGTAAGAGCTCTCATGAGGAATATTGTATCAAAGCCAAGGCCACCTACAAACTTAATAAACCCTAACCATGTGGAATGACATAGGTGCACCTTGACACCTGTTGCATTTGCCCATACATTGGTGATCACCCTTACAAATGCAGGCTTGCACAAAATGATGAGTCCACAAGAGAGTTCATGTAAGGCCCTCCAATTCTTGTTAGGATGAAAGTAACACGAAGCGGAACTTCAAGGGACTAGCCATGGTTGGACCAAGACAACAAAAAACAGACTCAGTAACAAAGACATGGGTCTAGATAGGGCCTCACATGGTTTTTACATTGCTTTTGACTTGTGACCTTGGGTTTACAATGGCGATGAAAGATATTGCAAAAGTTGTCATGTACCCCTATTGACGTGGGGTAATAGGGCACCGAGGGTTCTTCTCTTTCCTCTTGTACCCTCTTTTGAGGCATTTCTTGATGTTTGGTTTTCTCCCCTAATATTGCATGTTGCATTCCAGATAATTTCCTACATCACTTTATTTTCTAGCTATTTGGGGTAAGATTGATTAGTTTTACTGTTAGTTTATATAGGTGTGGCCTTTGTGACCCCACAACATATTGATTGCACCAAAATGTGCTCTACAACCCAATGTAGGGGAGATGTGTAGGTGTAATGTAAGAAATTATATAAACATTTTTACATGTTGGTTCAATATGTTGAATTTATATTAATATGTTCAATTCATAAAACGTAAATGGTTGTACATGTCGACTCAATTAAATAATAATAAAAAGTTAAAAGTAATATGGAGCTCAAAATGGGGAGATGTTTTTATTAATAAAATTATGAATAACTTTTTAAATAAAAGAAAATCATAATATACATATCACATTAAGGAATATAACATTTAAGAAGTAGCTATAACCTAAGATCCATTTTACTTAAATTAATGATTTCATAACCATATTTAAATTTAATTAATAAGCACATAAAAACTTTAATACTTACAATACACTTGCAATATGACAATGTTTTTAACCATTGATATTCATGCCCACTTTATCAGGGTTTGCTACAATATCATGGGCCAAGACATGGCTCATCAAGACCACATGCCCAAAAATCATCTCTCATTTCACAATTAAAATATTTTATTTGAATTTAATTTTAAAAGTTTTTTAATTAAATATAAAAGCAAAAAGATTATAATCACTTTTAAGATATATCTAAACCCTCTATTACATTAAATATATCAAATATAATATAATTATAAATTAATATTCATTTTACTGTATAATTAAAATAATAATTTTGTAACCATATTTAAATTTATTATAAGCACATAAAAACTTAATACTTGCAATATAATAAGATTTTTAACATGGACATTCACCTCCACTTTACCATTAATATTATTAACTTGTAAATAGGCTTTGTTACAATACTATGGGCCAATACACTGCTTATGGATACCACATGTTCAAAAATCATCTCTCGTTTCACAATCAATTTTTTTTTAAAACATTTTTGTGCCCAAACTCTCTTTATCTAGCTGGGTATGGAAGAGATGTTGTAAGGTCATATTATATTACATTTTCTAAACATTTTGGCTTGGTCAAATTATATTAAAAAAATTATTATTAATTAAAACATTTTGACTATGAATCACATAAAATAAAATTAAATAAAATAAAATAAAATAAAAATTAAAAGTATTAATAAGTAAACTAACCTATATCCATCCTAAGTCCAAATCTATCAAGTTCCAAAAGGGATCAGATCTTTCGAAGTGCAAACCTTTTCTCAAGTTTTGTATTCAAAAAGAGGTTTGCACCTTGAGAGATTTGATATCTTGGCACTTGATAGATCCGGAGTTAAGATGGATCTAAGCTGGTATTATTATACATGGCAGTCCCATTGACCTATTTTGTGGTCATTTGTTGGACATTAATAAAATGATCTTATCTTATTTGAACTGCTCATTTCTGTTATTGTGGCGTTCACTGATTTTGCCGCTGAGTAAGACATGCAAATAGGAGCAGTAGTTAGCAAGTTAATAATTGAGGTTAGTATTAATTGACAAGATGATAATTTGTATTTGATCCCGACTGGATGGAAGTTTATTCAACTAGGATGGATCATCAAGTACTGGGGAACTTATAAGTGATCAATGAAGATGGTAATGGATATATTTGAATGAAATCTATAAAAATGGTTCCATCCTTGCATTCCTCTAGCAAGGAAATGCTTCATTATGCATGGAAAATTATTACTTGGACACGCGCATTAATCTATTTTCCCTTCCCCCTCCCTAATAATAGACAAAAGGTCAGAGCTAATTCTTAGGAGATTGTTATGGGGAAATAGAGTGGAAAGAAAGCTTTACCTCTAGTTTTCCAAGAGGCAGAAAGGAGCCCATGGCCTAATAAATATCCAAACAAGTAGCAGCTTTGACAGCGAAAACGGTGGTATGGTAAGAGATAAGTGGAGAAGCTCCATAGAAGGTATTACTTTGTCGGTGACATGGGATTATCACTTATACACCAGGTATCAGAGATCCCTTACAGATTAGTGATGTGGTTTGGGGACCCAATTTTTTAAGTTGTCAGGCTCAACAATTTTTGGTAAGATTTGGCAAGCTTGGCAAACTGTATCAAGGGTGTTAAATTGGGACCTTTGAGAGGGCAAGGAGTGGTTAAGACTTTGCCGCAAGGTTTATCTAGGCTTTACTTTTACCTAGCGGACAGAGAAAGGACTTTATGAAGAATTGTTCTCTAGAAGAGGATTGTATTTATGGAATAAAAAGAGAGGTACAGGATTACACTAGAGATTGTAAACTGCGATTAATGATTAGCAGCTATAGACAACTTACTTTTTTGAATTTTCAAATTATTTATCAGTTTGTGATATTTTACAGAACTGTTGGAAGTGCAATGATCTATTTGGAATAACTGGAGATGGAGTTGTGATAAGCCTCGTTATTGTTATGAGAAGAAAAGAAAAGGATATACCTAAGAGCTATATCTTACTTCCCTGTAGCAAAAACACTTAACCAAATCTGGGGGATTTTGGATAACAAGATTTGATAAATCAAAATGCGCCAAGCCATGTGGAAAATAAGAATCGTCTTCAAGTCCTCAAATCTAGATTGGATGTTAAGCACAAAGCTTAGCCATCAAAGTCAGATTTCATAAATCTATGCCAACCAATGGGATTTGCATAATATGCCAAAAAGAGTAAATAACCAAACATGTTTCATGGTGTTGTAGAGTTCCCTTGAGCTTTGGCGACTCTTTTTGCTGGCCCTATCAATTGGAAATGAGTAATCTTAGGAGTCACGGTTGGTCAAATAACATGGCAGGAAGATATTGATTATTGCCCAATTAATTATGATTGCCTCTTTATAGCTGAAGTGCCCACCATTGATGATTCTAATAGCCTTTTACTTTGAAAGCTTACTAAATTTGAATTTGATCTAACTGCAAGAGGACAACCAAAATAAAATGGGCATGTAACAATATACATTCTCTTGATATTAGGGCTGCGACAGACATGCCCACACTTAATTAAAATTTAAGATGCATCCTTTAAAAAAATTCTATGCCCTTTATCATGGATTTTGTCATTTGGGATGAATTTGGTGCGATGAACCTCAATCCTACAGTCTCAGCCAACTAGTAAGTTTAGCATGAGCCGCATCTCCGCAAAGAAGATTTCAGACATAGCCGATAGTCAATAAGCATAAATTAAATGTAATTTGGTGATATCAATGAATATTGAATGAATGAAAAACGTGTGCCTTTGAAAGCAAGCTTCTAGACCAGTTTTTAGTACATAGATAACGCATTTGTCAATAAGCATAAATTAAATGTAATTTGGTGATATCAATGAATATTGAATGAATGAAAAACGTGTGCCTTTGAAAGCAAGCTTCTAGACCAGTTTTTAGTACATAGATAACGCATTTGTAGAATACAAAACATGTATGAGCAAAAACAAATATTAATTACATAGGCACATAAAGCTATGCTTGTTAAATTGAAAAACCTTGTGTTCAGTTAGTGCATACGTTTATTAATAACTAATCGCCAACTAAATTTTTATATCATGCAATTTCTTTAAACTTAAGCTAAGTAGTTATATTATTTTTAAACTTAGAATTAATGAAGTGAAAAGATTTGCAGGTTTGCAATCAAGACCTTCAAAACATGGAATTAACCTCTTTGCAGTTATTGCTGCTCGCTGGCTGAGTGATTGTTTTCTTTGATTTTCCCACACAACCTTCCAGTATAAGACATAATTTTTATATCATGCAATTTCTTTAAACTTAAGCTAAGTAGTTATATTATTTTTAAACTTAGAATTAATGAAGTGAAAAGATTTGCAGGTTTGCAATCAAGACCTTCAAAACATGGAATTAACCTCTTTGCAGTTATTGCTGCTCGCTGGCTGAGTGATTGTTTTCTTTGATTTTCCCACACAACCTTCCAGTATAAGACATCCTAGACGTGGATCATCAAACCACGATGATGAGCAAAACCTTTCTGAAACTTTACGTCATGGTTACGGATACGCATTTCGTTTGATTGAAAGGTAGGACATCAAAATTAAGGGACAACTAAACATTCTAACAAGGTAATTATTGAAACTCAAGGCCATTTCCTTAGGGGCAATATACCATCATTAATCATTTTTAAAAATAGTTTTTTTTTAAAGATATTTCAGACAAACTTTGAACACTACTTCATAAAGATATTATGCTAGCTCGACTCTCCATTTTAAACACCAACATAGAGATAGTGATAATAATACAAATGGTTAGATTGCAATGATGCATACTCGGTGAACTATGAAACAACAATGTTGAAGGCTTCCATTATTTATATATGGAAAATCCAATATCTCTAGGGAAAGCTCTATGGCAAGCTTGCAAACCTTTAGATGGAGTCCCTTTGGAGCACCATATCCTCATTAGTACCCTATAACATAGGTAAGTAGCTTTACATGTTTGCAGCCCCACCATATAGCTACAAGCACATGAATATCTTCAATGCTTTGAAGCCACCATGATAAGCAATAACAAAAAGTACTATTATGCATGATGGCATGGCTCCTCCCTTCACGAAATTGGAAAAGGATATTATGAAAATGATATTATGTTGTGTACCTAATCACAACGCTGCCTTATGCAATTACTTTTGTGCAATAACGATATTGCCTCTTTTATTAGTGACTTACGCTTAAAGTTGGGTGTTTTAACTTATCCCAGGTGAATGTTTATTTGGACAAGTCATTTACATCATTTGGCTTTGCATGTGCAATCCAACCTTTTGGTGTCTAGGTACCCCCATCATTTTCATTGCCTTTGGCTTTTCTTTAGGTTATTCTTAGCTTACTATTTTGGTTACATCCATAGTTGCAGTGGTAGTTCCATTGTGGGTTACGAGAATATCATATTTTGGGTAATGAAATAACATAATAGAAGTCATATGCACTAAGAATAGGAGGAAAACATATACAAAATAACAAGACCAACATGGTGCCCATTATGATCAATGCATGCTCATAATCTAACTCATTAAATGCACCAAAGGCAACAAGCAACTTTCTCTCAAATGATGATAACTACAAATGGTTAAATAAAATCGAATAAAAATGACATTGCCAAACATATTAAATATGGTTGAAGTATCAAATACATTATATATTTTTCCCATTGGGTAATGAGGCAAGGAATTCATTTCAACCACAAATTTAGAGAAAATTTAATGCAAAATATACCCAACCAAAACTTTTCTATATTGCACTAATTCACCCTTAAACACATGACATCATCAACTCCATACTAAATGAAGTCTAGTGTCAATAGGTGTTGTAAATTGAACTTCACAAACTATTAGCATCTTAAGGCGGGGTTGTATTCAATTTGCATAAAATGCTTATGTTTTGATCAAACTTGCAATGAATGAAGTTGTATATTTTTTAATGGCCATAGGTGATATATATTCTAAGCCATTTATTTCAACTATAATTTGTATAAGATATTATATGAAATTAAATACAAATCCACAATATGTTGCTAGCCCATCTTGTGCAATTAATGAGGGTCAAAATTCATATTTGTACAAATCATTCAATGGGAGTTTTTTTTTTTCCCACAATTACCACCAAGAATATGAAGACCACTTCTTTGATGAAAATTATTGCACCCTTGTAAATTCATGGGTTGCTACAACAAATAAACTATAAATGTTACTAATATTCAACTCATCAATGCCTCTCCTTGCAAAAGCAAATAGGTTTCTACATTGATGTCTCCTGATGTTGATAAATCTAATGCAAATGTCAAGGAGAATGGCCCCATTGTAAAACTCAAGGGTTTATGAATTCATAACAAGTGCTCATGAATGACGTACACATGAAAATTTTGGAGGATGGAATAAGGGATTAAAGGGGTATATCTGAATATGCAGACAAAGATATCAATAGATAGATAGGTGGACACACACTATTTCTTTGCCCCGGACACACTTATAAGGGACATGCAATTATAGGCACTCCATTGGACATCTTGTTGGCATGGGGTCATTTAATGTGCTCGACCAAGGTATCTGTGTTAGTGAGGCCTTTTCTTAACCCCTTATTGCGTTTATTGTTGTGCAATTGCTATGATTATTTATACATTTTTAATCATAGTAAACTGTCAAACTATAATTAACGAACCTTACCAATATGCAAACCTATTCATCCCTATGAACCATAAATTCTTGGACCTAACATCATCTCCTTAAAGCAATTGCAATTGCTTTGACATGTAATTACTACACTCCTACATCTCTTTCATTGGAGAATAATCACATTAATCAAAGCTAGTTTAGTTGTTTCAACCATGCCATTAATTCCTTGTTGGCCCATAATATTTGTTAATCTCTATATGCACTATTGCATGTAGGGAATATATCTTCAACATTATATCAACAAATGAAGATGATGTTTTTAAAACAAATTTTCATGTAAGATATGATGCCTTCTTGTATGCTATAATATGACCCCAAATACCTTGGTGACAACCATGCAAGCTTCTTTCTATGTTATAAAGACAAAAGCATCTCGATGGTCCTTTATTTGTTCTTCATCTTCCATTTATTTTAAACAAATTCAAGCATGATATCTTTGAACTCCAACCCATTGAAATTTGTGAATGAAAATTGCACATAGTCATGAATGCAATCATACCATTCATTAAATGTTTATTGATGTTTAGCATTGAAGGGAGTCTCCTATCAACCAAGTCCACCAAATGTAGCTCTCAGTTTCACATTTGATTGAATGATCATCATAATGAAAGTCTCTTTATCAATCAAGTCATCCATAAGTGACCTTGATATCACATCCATACAATATTTTATTCACTACCATTCCCTATAGAAATGGTTTGAATTGCGAAAGCCCTAATCTTGTAGCTTAGTATTTCAGAGGATGACTTACGCCTCACTGTTTAATCACAATCTTGGGAACAATTCCCTTAGTATAATATTGGGCACTTGTTAATCCCTATATATCCTATTCACATAGGGACCATAGCTTGGGCATTACATCAATAAATGAAGATGGTGTTTTTTTAACAAATTTCATGTAAGATATGATGCCTTATTATATGCTATAATATGATCCTAAATATCGTGGTGCCAACCATGCAAGCTTCAATCTATGATTGAAAGGCATAAAACCATGTTGATGGTCCTTTTATTTGTTCTTCATCCTCTATTTATTTCAAACAAATTCCAAGCATAATATCTTTGAACTCCAATTTACCAAAACTTGTGAATCAAAATTGCACATTGTCATGAATGTAATCATGCCTATGATCAAATGCTTATCATTAAGGAAGTCTCTTTATCAACCAAGTCTCCCATATGTAATCTCAATTTTGCTTATGATTGAATAATTACCACAATGGAAGTCTCTATCGATCAAGTCTCCCATAAGTGACCTTGATATCATATATAGAACGTTTAATTCACTGCCATTGCCTATAGAAATGGTGTGAATTACCAAATCCCTAATCTCACAACTTAGTATTTTAGAGGACTTACACCTCACTGTTACACATAGTCTTGAGAATAACTCCTAAAGTATAATTTTGGGCACTTATCTTATGATCTATTTAATACAAATAAAAATGAACCAGACAAATTTATTTGATACAATTATGGTCACTAAAATCTATTGATTCGTTGCTTATATTTTGCACAAACATGCCATGATATTTACCTTAAAAAATATGTTATATTTTTGTTTTATTTTTGAAGATAGATATTTATCTCTTCAATGCATTTTTTTTCTCTATGAAACTCCACAAGTATTACATATTTTTTAGTCAACTAAGATAAGGGACATCATGAAACTTAAGAAATGTTTTTGCAATAATCTTATATAGAATAATGTAGACTTAAAACAATGTTTTGCTATTCTTCATTCAAGTTCAAGGGAAAATACCTAATCACATACAATTTTGAAATATGTTAGGAAAGCTTACCTTGTGCATTGGAAGGAATCCCCATAGAAGGGTACCTTTGATAAAAGGGAATCCATAATATGCCATAATATTTTTAATGTTTAGTAGTAGTCTTGTAATCGCCATAATCTTAGAATTTTCATAGATTAACCGAAAGCAATCACAATGCCAAACAATTCTAGCCTCATATTGAAGCCTTGAAAGGTGTGATAATCATTGGATGATCAATCCTCATGCCCTATAGGTCTTACACACTCAATTGTGACACATAAGCCTCTACCATCACATCCAAAAGAAAAATGGGTCTCGATGGTGATGATGACAAATAACATAATATTTAACTATATCATGCATACCCCTGAGGTTGAGATTGCATATATTGTGGAAATTCCACCTATTTGAGGCATCCCTACTATACGAAAGAAGTAATTAGTAAAAAACCAAGGTATTCACAATGAATGGTAGCTTTCACCCAAAGATGTGTTGGGCCAAATAAAAATGTAAGAGATGATTTAGATAACTTGGTTAATTTCATGGAAAATAATCATTGGTATATTTTCCCTAAAGATATGTTAAGTTAAATAAAAATTAATTTAAGAATTGATTTAAATAACTTTGTTAATTTCAAAGAACATAGTCAATATAATGAATATTCGTCCTAGATTCCTAACTTACATGACAATACCAACTTACAAAATCCATCAATGCACTTCAAGTAAATATTAATGCAAATATTAACAATAATTTAAGCACTCACTTTAGCCTTACTCTCATATATGAATTAAAGTGCCTTCTAATAAAATGGCGATAACATCTCAATTATGCATTAATCTTTATGCAATGATTGAGATGTCAATCACGCCAGGATAATTGTGCATAAATATTTATGAAGTAATTGAGGCATCAATTGTAGAAGGAACATCACTAAGAACTAAAATGGTCCTCTAAGATAGTGAAGCTAATTCAAATGTCATTTGTATATTCCCATCCCAATATTTGCTTAGAACATGCTATTACTCCCTTGACAACTAGTGGAAAGTACTCGTGCACAATTAGTTAGAACCCTCATGCACAAAACTATTAATAGAATAGTAAGATCAAGAAATACATATGGCTGAAGCCTTATAAGTTTCTCAAGTTTCCTAGTAAAATAGTAAATCATATGGATCAAATTTCTCAAATCCACTAAGCAAAAGCGTGATTATTCCAACATTAACACTTCCAATATAATTACAATAAAAATGCTAATCCATTTTTCATATGACAAAATTATGATTTATTCATGAAACTTGAAAAGATTAAGCAACAAAAAATCATTAAGCACCATTGTTGTTTGTTTCTACAAATCACATGAATGCCAAAATTTATCCCATCCTCATCATTTGTCTGCAATTATATTTTGAAGTAAATGCTTGGTTTAAATACACATGACATTTTATTTAAAAGATGAAGATGGTGTGCTTCTTAAGTAGCTTCAAGGTGTTGAGATTGCATGGAATGGGCTAAGGGGGCTAGAGGGTGTGTAGGAGGTTCTCTGCTTAGGGTGGAAAGCATGCCCCCAATACTCAAGCAACGGACATAGAGGTATCACATCCATTACAACTTGTTTTATTTCTATAGTAATATGCAAGTGAAGGTTTACATAGATCATAACACTAGCATACCAAGGAAAAAATGTTTAGGTTGTGCCTTGTTAAAAGTGCTTTATGTTTATTCTTTAATACAAAGTAGAAGGCTTCTATTGTAAGAAGTTGAAACATCATTGTTAAATTCAATGACATGATATTTTGTCACCTAACACTGTACCCTTTTAGGAGTATCTATGGCGCTAACTAGTTATGGAATTTAAATATCCATTTCCAATTGCAGTTGGAAAATGGCCACAACTAGAACAAATGCTTTGGTCTCTTTGTTTTGCCATATAAAGATAATTTAGAATGTGACATCCCTAGTTAGACAAGTATTTGGTCTTGATCCAAGACCTCGAGAATTATAGACGAGGCACCTTTTGAGGAGGTATCTACAAGAAATAATTGGTTATACAATATAGGCCCCCATTCCCTAGTAGAGTTAGTAAAGGATGAAAATTAGAAGATATGCTTAAAAGTTTTTGTTGTGTTACAAAGAGCATTTGCACCTTGACATGCCCAACTAGACAAGTCTTTGGCTTTGTGCTTATTTCCTAAAAATCATGGACCATGCAAATAAGCTCAACAAGAGGCTTACACAAATTATGAAGATGCAAGTTTGGCCCAATCTATTTAGACTTAAGCCTCCACTACTTGTTTAGTCACCCATCTAGAATGGGTTTGTGGCACATCCATTTGTATATGTTAATGCACTTATATTTGTTGGCTCTCTTGGTTCTATTCCATTTCTAGTGCTTCCACCAATCAATTGGGCCATGTAGGATAAACCTTAATCATATGGTTATCAAGATTGATCTCATTGATTCTCTCAATGAGAATCATATTTATGTTTGACAACTAAATTTAGTAGTGTTGGCCAACAAAAAGTTTCAAGGCACTTTCTCAAGCTTCTAATAAGCACTTATAGAGGACGTCTAGTAGAAGGAATAACATTCATGAATAATAGCTAGGACTTAGTAATCCATATGCCAATATTCTTTTTTAACCACTAGATAACACTATCCCTCCTTAGAGAAAGCTTATGAAAAGAGGATTCCTTGAAAGTTAAATATTTTTCCATGAAGGTTACATGATTGTCCTTGATTAACTACTAAGGGGGAAGATCATTTTCTTTGTATGTTTATCATTGAAATTTAGCTCACTATATCTTGGACATCAATGCCTCGCATAATTTGTAGGTAGTCCAAGACATTTCCCATTGAAATACAATGTTCAAGATTACTAAGAGATGAGTCATCAATGAGGTGTCCATTAACCATCTGACCCACTTAAAACATAGGGAGAGAAATGCCTTTAATAAAGCCATGTGCTAACCCTTGGTGAATAAAACATTTAAAGGATTCAATGACCATAACATACAAGGTTGGTATAAGTGAACATCCTTGGTAGATGGTTTTGAAAAGGCTCACTTCCTCAAAGTTACATATGTTAGTCAAAACATTGCCCAAGGATTTAATTGAAAGGAGACTCCATTCCCTTGCGGAAGAATTGTCCAAATCCTAATTCCTTGAACATAGCTAAGATCAAGGGCTTTTCAACCCTATCAATGGTTTGCCAAAGTTGGTTTTAGTGAAAGGGTGTTAAGGCTAAGGCATCATGCCCATTCCATGCCTTCCCACATCATAATCACATTATCTAAGAAACAACCTTTGATAAAGTCCCCCTGCTCGAGTTGAATATATATAGGTAAAGTATGTTGGATGTTCTTGGTCAAGGCTTTAGCCAAGATTTTGTAAGAAATCTTTAATAGACTATTTGGCTCCAACTTGTTCTGTGTAAAGTTCTTCAGTGCTAGGGATAAATTTGATCTAGCATTTGGTAATGGTTTCTCTTAATTATTGTTTTTTAGTGGCTTCCTTATAGACTTGCAAAAGGTCAAGCTCAACAAAATCTAAGGTGGCACGGTAAATTTTTGCACATATGTTCAACCCTGGTGGCTTGTCATTCACTATTTCCACCAATGATTGCCTTCATCCAAAGTTGGTCATTGTTTTCAAATCTCGCATTAGATAGATGACATGACATTTCCTCTATACAGGTTTGTGTGATCACCATATGTTCATTAGTAAGGCCTTGAAACTTGAGTACCTTATAATAATTCACAAACTCTTCATAAATGTCTTCCCTCCTGGTTAAGCACCCATTGTATGTATCAAGCATTACAATCTTCTTGACTTCTTATTCAATGGGCAAGGCTTTCAAAAAAGACTTGTTTTTTATTTTTTATTTTTTATTTATTTTTATTTATTTTATTTTTATTTTTTATTTTTTTATTTCTTCCTTGTAGGGTAAATCCACTGAAACTTGGAGCTTAGTTGCCCATCTATGCTTCATGTATTTCTCAACCTTCACAATTTTTTAGAGCTTAGTAGCTTGGGCTTGTAGTACCATGCTAAATAATTTAAATTGGAGTCATTAACTATGTTACTCAAGTTCATCTTTCACAATGTGATGGTGCTTATGCTTGATATAGGCAATTTTCCCATGTTTTCTTCTCATGGATGATTTGAATTATACAATAACATCCTCCCACCAAGGAATCCAATTGTCATTGCCTCTTGGTTCATGGAGAAGGTACTTGACTGCCCTAATTGATTTCACCTTGTTGGATTTTTCAAATGTAAGAGGTTGAGCATAAAACGAGTCTGATGATTTTTCATTTTCTTAAACCCCCAAAAAACTTAGAAAGAAAACAAGGTTAGTGATTTGAGTGTTGTTGTTCCTAGTTCTCAAATTGACCCTACTTGTTACAAAAAAAAAACAAAAAACAAAAATGATCTATTCAAAGTACATGCCCCCATCTAATCTCTTCATAAATATTCCACTTCCTTTTTGGTAGTCACTACATAAATTAGGGCTTCAAGGAGTTCATTCTCCTAAATTTATTGGAGGCATAAGTCCATTCCTAGTTTAATGGTATTCCGTGTTATCTTCTCCACGGGGAATGCGAGTAGTGCCATACACTCCATGTCATCATGTGTTTCCACCATCGAAAATTCTCCACAAATCAACTAGTGAGCTTGCGATACTCTTTATGCCATATGGTGATTTGGGTTAGATCATTATATTATTTGTCATCCATCTTGATGCTTTCAAAGTGGAAATAGTGGAGATATAAACTCACATGACCATTTTTATTGGTAGGACCCAATTGGGAAAATTAGGGCTTGAAACCTTTCATAAGCAGTTTAAGGCATGACATCATGCTTTTTGGGTTTAAAACTTTGCTTTTTAAGCATCTCACTCCCTAGTGCTATTCTACACACAAATACTTTTACAATGGTGTAAGAATTGCCTCAATCAGAGTTCGTATGCAAAAGTAATGCCTCTTGGAATTTGATCTTCCTGTTTTGACCACTAGGATTCAAGAGGATGCCACGTCAAACTCCATTGTTCATGGAAAAGGGGCTAGCCATGTGATTATGATGAAGAAGACTCTAGAAGAGTCAATATTTTAACTCTAGTTAAGAGTTGAAGGGGTCAAAATTAACCAATAGTAGGTTATCAGGTTGTGTTTAACCAAGACACTAGGAGGAAAAGGGTTTCCATTCTATTTGAGTGCATTTTGTTTTATAGATGAGCATAGTAGCAACGAGTGGATAGGGAGAGAGCAATTAGAGAGGGTTTGTGCATTGTAGTAGCCCATTGACCATAGGTTTCATTTCTTTGTACTTGCATCCATTTCCATTTAGAGAAAGAGAGAGCAGATTAACCTCACTTTCTAGCTAGGGTTTCTCCCAAAAGAGTTCTCCATTACATATCTTGTGTTATTGAGGTTTGTGAGTGACTTCTCTACTTGTTCTTTGTTTTCTGCATAATTATCATTTGCATGCATACACAATAAACAGTGACTAGTAGATCCAAAAATCTAAGGAGAAATACATTCTTATAATGTATATTTTAGAGTTTCTAATATATTTTAGTAGAATTGTTGTGATGCATTGTCCAATGGAATATCCACGACAATTTACGGGTCATATTGGTATCATAAATGCTTTCTTTGGATATGTTATAGGGAATCCAGATTGGCATAGCGGAAAGTCGTAAAACACCAACAATGGTTAACGAATTTGTTAATAATTCTTGAGATCTCGTAAAGGAGTGGTTTGTGCAGTTGGAAACATAAGTCACAAATATAAATTGTAATGTGATCCCCCTTATGGAGACTTTGACCAATAACTTTGAGCTATTAAGAGAAGATGGAGGTTCTAATGCAGAGGTTAGATAATAGGGGAAATTGACATATTGGGAAGAACCAGAGAGGGAGTTTAAGAAAGAACCCAAAAAGGAGCAACCAAATTCAAGTGTTGTGAACCATTCATTGTCACTTTTTAGAATGGACGTGAAGGTTGAAATCAAGTTGTATCAAGGTGAGGTTGACGCTCTTAAATTAAATCATCGGTTCAACAATTAAAAGTTTATTTTAGTGTTCATCATATAGAGGAAGAACATAAGATTTCATTTTCTCGACTAAAATTAGAGGGCCATGCCTTGACTTGCTAGGAAACCCACATAGAGACCGTGAGGTCGGAGGGAGATCCTCTACCGACTAAGTAGGAGGATATTTAAACTCTCATAAAGTCACAATTTTACCCCATTGGGTATGTAGAAGGCCAGTGGATTCGATCTCATTACTTTAGGCAGAGACAATGGTAGAGTTTATAGGAGTGCAACACATAATTTAAAAAGATGGCCATAATGTTGGGTATTTTCCCAAAGAACCCATATGTACTCCTAAAGTATATGGCAGGTCTACACAACCATTTGCGGAAGAAAGTGATGTTGTACAAGTCCATATTGGTGGTTGAAGGTTGTGTATAAACACAATACTTGGAAAACATAAGCTAAAAGAAAAGGTAATCAAATGGGTTAGAGTAGAAAGAACACCAAGAAGCTTCCAAGGAGGGGAAGCAGCGAAAAAGGGGAAAGGATAAAAAGACAATGGCCACAACACACCAATGCAAAGGTCCCAACAATCACTGCAACATTGATGGCAATACAGAGAAGTGTTGGAAGTTGCATCCATAGCTAAACCCAAAGCACAAAAAGAAAGGTACTAAGAGGAAAATTCTCATGGCCACATATTCGAGTAATTAGGTGGAAAACAACTCAAATATCGTTGAGAAGATTGTCTATGCATCAGTGCAGAAGGGGGGGAATTTGAGTAGTCTTCAACAATGAGAAGAGAAAAAAAAGACTAGACTCTTCCATATAAAGATACATATCAAGAAGACAAAGATTGATGCTTTGTTCGACTCAAGATCACATGCAAATCTCATTGCAGTAGAGTTGATCAAACCAAACAATGCACAATCATATTTACTATTGGTGCTGATTTTATTGATGAAGTAGAGCTACATGTACTTCTCATTAATGTATGCAAGTGGTGCTTGGAAGTCCCTATATGTACATGCATGATGCAATCTTCATGCAGAGATCCAACTAGTATGCACACAAGCCAAAAAACTGATTAGTTCTAGCAAGAAGTATGTTTTATTGTTTTTAAGAGAAAATTAGTCTACAGAAGAGACAATGAGAACAAAGTCATCTGTGGAGGGGTATAATAAGGAACATAAACAAACACTGGAAGAATTGCTACATGCATATAGGGGTGTGTTCAAGGATCATAAAGGGCTATCGCTCAAGAGGAAAGTAGAGCGTGCAATCCACTATTGCCAAACATTGGGCTATACAACCAATCAATTATAAAAACAAGTGAGGCGAAGAAGCAGTGGTAGCAACGATAGGAGCATGGTGTCATTCGACCAAGTACCTCACCATGTGGGTCACCCATTATCATTGTGCCAAAGAAGGATGGACTTGGCCAACATGTATTGATTATAGGGTGTTAAACAAAATAACACTCAAGTATAGGTACCCCGCCTAGGATAGAAGATCTCCTAGATAAGTTGCATCAAGCTAAATACTTCAGCAAGTTGGACTTAAAGTCTAGATATCACCAAGTTTAAATAAGAGAAGAAGATACTTTGAACATCACCTTTAAAACTAAGCAAGGATTATATGAGTGAATGCACCAACTATATTTATGAGGTTAATGAATGACATCTTGCGCCCTTTTATAAATTCCCTTTTTATTGCCTATTTGGGTGTTATATTGGTATACAATGCTACTTGGGAGGAGCACATCTCACATTTGATGTAGGTGTTAGAGACATTAAAAAAGCACCAACTGTTGTCAAATCTCAAGAAGTGTGAGTACACAATAGTCTTTGATGTATATGGGGTATGTAGTAGGTGGAGGAGAGTTGAAGATAGATCTTGCCAAGATGGAAGCCATTTTGAAGTGGCTAGTTCCTACTAATGTTTCTGAGGTTAGGAGTTTTGTTGGGGAAACATAGTACTTGAGGAAATTCATAGCCTCATTTTCAACAGTAGCAACACTAATCCATGTCATGACAACGAGTGGCAAGAGTTTTCAGTGGGAAAATGGTCAGTAGAGGGCCTTTGAGGAGTTAAAGAAGAAGATTAGTTAAGCGTTAGTTCTGGAATTACCGAACTTGCAGAAACCTTTCCAAGTGGAGATAGATGCGAGCGGGTATGCTATGGAAGTGGTCTTGATGTAGGAAGGAAGGCCCATGTAGTACAATTATAAAGTCTTTCACGGGGCAGTTCTCAACTACCCTACATATGGCAAGGAGCTATATGCCCTAGTGCAAGTTGTGAAGAAGTGGAAGCACTATATGATGGGAAATGAGACAATAATCCACATAGATAATGAGTTGCTATTGTTCTTGTAGGCCCAAAGTAAGTTACAACAAACCATACATTACAAATTGATGGGGCTTTTAGAGCAATTTCATTTAGTGATTAAGTACAAGAAGGGCAACACAAATAAGGCCACCCACATCAAAGATCATAGCTTTGGGAACTCTTATGCACTTGGAACCTTTCAACTATGATGCATATAGAGAGGATGACGACTTCAAGGAGGTGTTTCAATAGTTGCAAAGCCAGAGTCATGTGCATGATGGTGACAACACAGTTGACTGCGATCTCTAGAATGGGTTACTTTATGGGTTAGATGAGTTGTGTTCCTAAAGGTGAGCAATTGCCACTAATTAGAGAGGCTTGCACCTCTAAGGTTGTAGGATATTTTCGTGAAAGGAAGACAATGGCCAACTTGCAGAGGTATGTTCATTGGCCCATAATGCAAAAGAGGTAGCTAGGTTCATAAGAGGATCATGCTTTGTTGTAACCACAAGCTTAGTAACAAGAAAGAGGGTCTATATTGTGGAAAATAAATACCCTTGGAATTGAGAAAATACTAGCACACATAAAAAAATTAAAACTGTTGTTTTCGGACAAAAGTCCCCGGAGAAGCTCAATGCAGGAAAATTGTTGCAACGGATGAGGGTTTTATTTTTATTATGTAGCAGTGAAAATATGAGTACAATATGGATGCTTGAAACTGACAATCCACAACAAGAAAATCAGGGCAATATTATCGAAGGGAATTACCCTTCCTCCATAAGCAATCTCGACAAACTACGTTCAAGAAACTCAGCCTCCTGGACTCTCTGCATCAACCTCTGCACAGTCTCTATGACGTCAAGCCTTAACCAGTCTTTGATGAAGTCATTTTGTCTATCTTTTTTTAGGAAATCGTCTTTTCGGCACTCTGGAACCTCGACCTAGCCTCTGAAACTGAGAACGGATTTTTCCTCAACTAAATCGAACTGCCAATCTGAAGCAACTGTGCTGGCTCACTAGGAATAAATCGGCCCTCTTGCTGTTGCCTCTTCGGATCTGGAAAAATTTCTTCGGATCATTGTCCCTGCCCTTCATTCACTGCTTCGATCTCTGACTATTTGGTAGCTGACTGCTACTACTCTGGATTTTGATCTGCCAAGAAAATCGAACTTTTGGTGTTCTATAGTGTGCTATCCAAGTGCCCATCGACTTCCTCTTATAATCCACTGTTGGAGCTCCAATGACCAAGATTAAAACTTAATCGATGGCTAGGATCATCTTGGAATTGATCCATGTGAGTTTCTAGATGATAATTAATACTGATTAATTAACCAATTTTCCTAAGTTTAGACTTAGGAAACATTAAAAAATTAGTTAATAATCTAATTAAGTCACTTCCAAGTAGAATTTCCAAAAACGATTTCTGGGTCTTGGAGATGTCATGTATTCTAGCCTCTACACCAAATTTTGTGGCTAAAACACATTCAATGCTATAAAAACTAACACTCCCTCTTAGCAAGGAATGTGTTCTAGTGTTGCACACCCTGCCACAATACTCTATTTCTGTGTCATCTCCTGTCACGCTGCTGATGTTTGGTTGTTGCTTCCCATCAATTACTGTGTAATTCTGATGCTGCATATGTGTTGTCACTGACACCGCCAACATTGCAACTCCCTCTCATTTGTTGCTGCTGCAACTGCAACATCTGCAACTCAGAAGCATCCAAAATACTGGATCAAATGTGTTCAATATGATGCATCCGTCTCTTGAGTCCTAACTGCTACTAGCCTCTGCACTGTCTCTGAAGAATTTGTGTTGCTGCTGACTTTGCACTGTGCCACTCTACAGTGTTGCCAACTTTGCATTGTGCTCTCTAGCATCTGACTGCAACTAGTCTGCAAATGTCACCTTGGTACTGATTGCATCAACTGCTACTGGTCCATTTTGCTACTATATGTTGTGGGCCCCTGTAGCAAGGTACTGATCCATGAGGTGGACTCCTCAAGGATCCTGCCGAGTCTCTATAATTCTCTATGACTACAGTACCAAATCTCCCCACCTCACTTCTGGCGGTATATCTGCAAACATCGTGAAGTCTTCCTCCAATCTGGAGGACAACCTGTTGATATCTGCATAAGTTGCTCGTTGGTCTTGCTTCTTAAGATGACACTGCACGCTGTAGTGACCAAGCTCACCACAACAAAAGCACTTTACTTTTGACAGGCCCTTCTTCTTTCTTCTCTGCTTCCCATGCCCCTGACCGGGACCCTTTCATGTGAGGGCCACATTCTCCTCCTCCTTCACCACCTTCAGTCTGTTGCTATTGCTGCCACTAATGGAGCTCTTTAGCTGATCTTGCCTCAACTCGTCCTGCTGCAGATCGACCCACATCCTGTCCCAATCTGGTAGCTTGCCTTTGCCCAATATGCTTTGGACAAAAACTTGCCACTCAGAGACATTATTCAGTGCCAACCTTACTAGCTCTGTTGGTTGAGGACCTGCCCCAACAGCTGCACGCTGGTCTCGAATCTCATGAATCCTAGTGAGGAAGGGATCTATGTCTTCCCCCTTTTGCATCCTGATACATCTCAACTTCTCCTCCAAGAGCATCTTTCGCTGCTTGGAAGTGCCTTGATATAGCATGGTGAGAGCATCCGACATCTCTTTGGTAGTTTTCTTGCCAACTATGTGTGAGACTATATTGTCCCGGACTCCATCCAGGATAAACCGCTTCACCTTCGCCATCTCCTTTTTGTATTCCTTCAGCTGATCCTCATCCCGAGAAATTGCCACAACACTGTCTATGTAGAGCTTTAGGCCATATTCACCCAACATGAAAGACATCCTGGGTTTCGAGATGACATAGTTGGAGGAACCCTCGAACCTATCCTGATCTCTCAGCCCAACTGTGGCCATCTCTAATCAAGTCGAAATCTTCCTCTTTCCCTGTGCTCGACTGCTAATTTGCTACTCGCACTACATTTTGGAATGCGTGGTCCTGCAAGCTGCTATTGCCAATCTGCAACTGGAAATTCGAACTTCCAAGGCTCAAAGTTCCTTGAGGAAAATTTTCCTTCGGCTGTGTGTGCTTTTCTCTTCCACTCGATATGGATTCTGCTTCTGCAACATGTAGCAAAATCCTCTACGTCCAACTAGGGATCTACTTAGTGAAAAACTTAGTTGATGCTGCTCCCTCTGCTTGCTAGAATCACTGATTTGGGGAATTCGAACTTTTTCTGGCTCCTGCATTGAAAAAAATTGAACATCCCCAAGCAACTCAGCCTGCCTGGCAATGAACTCCGCTGACTCAAGAATTTCAGCCTACTGCTCCTTCTGAGTAGCGAAATTCTTTCCTTCGCTTCTGAGCTTCTGGTTGATCACTTACACTATGATACCATGTGAAAATTCCAAAAACCGGAATCCTATTGTAGCTACTGGTATTATTTCTCGTAACTGATAATTTAATTATTCAATTTATTGCTACGACATCGTCGAAATAAACACACTGCAACCTTCACAAATAAGATTGCAGAAAATAAATAGTGTTAGAACTGAGAAAATATTGGCACACACATAAAAAATTAAAATCGTTGTTTTTGGACAGAAGTCCTCGGAAAAACCCAATGCAGGAAAATCAGTGCAGTAGATGAGGGTTTTATTTTACTATGCAACAATGAAAATATGAGTACAATCTGGATCCTTGAAACCGGTAATTCATAACAAGAAAATTTGGGCAAAATTATTGAAGGGAATTACCCTTCCTCCACAAGCAATCGCGACACAACCTGCCTTCAGGAAACTCGACCTGTTGGACCCTCTGCGTCAGAGTTTGCATTGCTCTGTGTAGTCTCTATGACGTCAAGCCCCCAACAAGTCTCTAATGAAGTCGTTCTGCCTGTCTCTGTTGAGGAAATCGTCTCTCCGACACTGTGGAACCTCTGCCTGGCCTCTGGAACTGAGAACAAATTTTTTCTGCTAAATCGAACTGCCAATCTGAAGCAACTGCACAGTCCTCTGCATTGCCTCACTGGGAATAACTCGACCCTCTTGCTGTTGCCTCTCTGGAACTGGAAAACTTCCTCTGGATCACTGTCCCTGCCCCTCACTTACTACTTCGATCTTTGGCTCTCCGACAACTGACTGTTGCTACTCTGGAATTCGATCTGCCAAGAAAATCGAACTTTTGGTGTTCTCTAGTGTGTTATCCAAGTGCCCATCGACTTCCTCTTATGAACCACTGTTGGAGCTCTAAATACGAATATTAAAGCTTAATTGATGGCTAGGATCATCCTAGAATCGATTTGTGTGAGTTTCTAGATGATTCCCACCTTGCTTAATTAACATTGGTTAATTAACCAGTTTTCCTAGGTTTAGATTTAGGAAACATTAAAAATTTAGTTAATAATCTAATTAAGTCACTTTTAGGTGGAATTTCCAGAAATGATTTCTGGGTCTTGGAGAGCTCATATATTCTAGTCTCTCCACCAAGTTTCGTGGCTAGAACACATCTGATGCTACGAAAACTAACATGGGGGATGACTTAAGGGAAGAAAAAATTATGGAGAAGATTAGGCAAATCCATCTACAAGTACAGAAAATACTGCAGAAGTCACAGGAAAAGTAAAAGGTCAAGCATGATCAGGACATGACAGAGAAGACCTTCAAGGTGGGAGACAGACTATTGTTACAGTTGAACATGGACAGACTACATGATCCTGTTGAAAAATGTGTAACTAGTTTCAGTCTTCATAAATATGAAATGTACTTTTGATTCTTGTATATTGTAAAATGAACAGAAATTTATAATTTTTATTTTGAGCATGGGTTTCATGCTCAAGGTCTTTTATTTTAGAAGTCAAGCACCCATTGAGTGCTTCTAGGTTTTGTCATAGGGTCATGAAGTCAAAAGAGTCATTGTCATATGAAGAAGACCCCATCGCACATTGTAACTTGTAAAAATAAATATTTGTATTTTAAAGTGTCAAGATACCATCCAAGACCAAGTCGGCCTAACAACTAAGAAGTTGGCCTAAACTAGGGCATTTCGTCCACCTTGGAAGCCTATATATAGGAGGGAACTCGAATTCCTTGGGATATCATTCATCCTCTCATCATTAAAGCAAAGGAGAAGAAGAAGAAGGTCGACGAAGAAGGAAGAAAGACATAAGTCTAGGGTTTCGTTGTTGCAAGATCGAACTTGGAGAAATTGTAAAAAGACGGTCAAAGGAAGGTCCATTAGGTCATCCTTAAGCCTTAGAAGGAAGAGAAACTCAAGTGAAGGTCAAGGGAAGACATGGAAGCCCTAAATTAGCTCACACGTGTGGAGGTTGCAATTGTTGCAGGGGTCGGAAATTTCATTCCTGAAGTAGAGGTCAAAATTTTGTAGTTGGGGGTCAAAGTTGTGCTGTTGGAAGATATTTGACTGGGTTTGACTTAGACAAAGGAAGCACAACATCAGGAAGGTTGGACTTGGTCTTGCATGTGTATTGGTCTTGGTCTAGAGGTCTTGGAATTCGTCAATTGAAGAATCTATAAGAAGAGAAGGGATTTGTGGATTTTCTTCTCAAGTGGAGAGGTTTTGGCCTTGACGTGCAACCTATATCCTGTGTTCCTGTGTATTGTTGATCTTCTTGTTTTGTTAGCTGTTTGATGATAAGAATAACATAATAATAAGAGAAGAAGCTAATAAATAGGAAATAGTAAAATAACATCACAAGGAGTTATCAAGTATACGAGAAATCCTAGTAACAAGATCACGACTTTGTGAAATGGTCTCTTTGAGATAGTGCAAAAGGTGGGAGATAACACTTATACACTGAGTGTACCCCTATACATGCATATTTACTCGGTGGTGAATGTAGAGAATCTTAAATTCTATGAACCTTCCATGCTAGATCAAGAAGCGGAACAAGTCCTACCTTTTGTAGAGGATTTGGTACCAGATGCTCAAACATGGTTGACAAAGGATATAGTTTTCTAGAAGGGGTCCAAAACAACAAGATATGAGCAACACGACCTTTGGAAAATTGGGTTGAAAGGACAGTTTGCAGGCAAAGCTAAATGGTACACCCAAGGGAACGTGGAGGGAAATTTTTCTTACCTCATTCAATATAGGCTTTTGGGGACCAATAACTTCCTAAGAAGGGGAGGTGTGATCCAGATTGGATCATTATATTATTTGTCATTCATCTTGATGCTTTCAAAGTGGAAAAAGTGGAGGAATCAACTCATAAAACCAATTTTTTTGATAGGTTCCAGTTTGGAAAATTGGGGTGTCGCTTAGGCATTGCATTCCTATTGCTATTCAAAACATAAATACCTTTCCAATGGCGCAATAATTACCTCAATTAGAGTCCATATACAAAAGTTATGCCACCCGAAAGTTGACTTGCTTTTTTCAACCACCGTGATTCACGAGGACGCTGCGTCAACCCCCATTATTCATGGAAAAGGGAGCCACATGATTATGATGAAGAAGACACTAGGAGAGTCAATATTTTAACTCTACTTAAGAGTTGAAGGAGTCAAACTTAACCACTAGTAGCCTATTAGGTTGTGTTATAACTGAGCCACTAGGAGGAAAAGGGGTACATTCTATTCAAGTGCATTTTGTTCCAGATGAGCAGAGTAGCTAAGAATGGATAGGGGGAGAGCAAATAGAGAGGGTATGTGCATTGTAGTAGCCCACAGGCCACATGTATCACTTCTTTGTACTTTCATCCATTTCCATTCTGAGAAAAAGAGTGGAGCAACCTCACCTTCCAGCTGGGTTTTGCCCCAAAAATGTTTCCCAGGTCATATCTTGTGTTATTGTGGTTTGCGAGTGACTATTCTATTTTTCTCTATTTTTTGCATAATTATAATTTCCATTTATATAATAAATATAATTAACAAATCTAAAAATATAAGGAAAAATAAACTCTCTCATAGTGTAGATTTCATATTTTTTTTTTTTGTATTTTAGTATAGTTGTTGTGATGAACTGTCCAATGGAATATCCACAACAATTTATGGATCATCCTATAATACCACCATATTAAATTCTCCACACAACATCAAATGAGTTTATGGTAATTCATTGGTGAGGTAATTCTTGGAGATGACGTGCCATTGCATCATTGGATGCATACAAGTAAGCATGACACAAAATTCAATCATCCAAGTTTAACATTATCAAAACAAGTCTTTGCCATGAGTTTGTCCTTTATATTATCTCAACAAAGACAAGGCGTTGGGATGCTAAAGTAACAAATCTCCCTTGCCTTATACATGATTGGAGAAAAACCACCATTCAATCAAATCATGATTTGAAGAAAAACACATAAAGCTTAGCTTCCCTCAAACACACAATGTCAAGATCATGAATTAAAGTCCCACTTCTTTGAACCATGGATTTTGTAGAGGGGTTTGTCAGTCGCCTGGCATTCCTTAATGCTACCTTTATTGGGGATTAGTAGGAAAGATTTCATATTGTTGTCATCACCAATATTTTCAAGCGCTGACCAACACTCCACATGGGCTCAAAGAGACCATGCTTTCTAGACGAGTATTTTGAATCCAATAACCATGTTATGAAACTTGGGCCTTTTAAGAAATTCCTTGTTCAATGTTGCTTCAAGGTTCAACATAAGAGGTGAAGAGTGCACCCTTTGCTCCCACCTTTAGAGGAAGGAGGTTGAGTAACACACCATCTCCTTTTGAAGGTCATGAGATTCTTTTTCATGGTGTAGTGGTAATAATTGACTTAGGAACATTACACCCTTGGGCCATAACTAACTTATTAGTCTGGCAATTCTTTTGGATCACTTCTACCCATCCATTTAGCTGATCCATTTACATTACATATCTTCTTAATTTTTTAGCTTGAGTGGGTCTTTTGAAACTTGGGGCTTGAGCCAGTACGTTAACAAGAGATTAGAGGGTTTGGTTTTACTATCCAGGATAGTGAGAGATTCTATCGTTCAAACATGAAAAAAAGTGTCTGATTGCCTACAACTTAGATGATGATAAACTCTTTGAGATTGGGACTTTGACATAAAAGACAAGCATGCAAAGGTTAATATACATCACATGGTCTTTAATCATTTTGTTTCCATTGTATATGAAGACAAACTATCAGATATTTTGGTGAATTGAGTTGTAGACATACTCTCTTCTACGATATAGGGTTGAAGGCGAACAACTCATTACGATTAAACCCTATTATTAGCATAATAACATGCTCCAAGGAATCCTAGAATTGCATGTGTAGGCCAAGGAAGTCTATCCACATAGGAAAATTATGTACATAGGAAAATTATGTACATAGGAAAATTATGTTGTGAAGTGTGATTGGTGGGTGTTGGGAATTTATCAACCCACTAGGATAGAGATAGAACAACCCATAGTGTTATGGACTTCAAGACATAATGACAACACAATGGGAGACTTTAACAAATTTGAAAAAAAAAATCCTTAGTCATGGTTCTATTGCTCAAACAATGTTAATCATATGCTTCATAGCTCATCCAATTCCTAGGCTTTAGGCTTTAATAATGGCTTCATAGCTCATCCAATTCCTAGGCTTTAGGCTTTAATAATGGCCCTAGGAGGAACTTTTAGGATAGAGATAGAACAACCCATAGCGTTATGGACTTCAAGACATAATGACAACACAATGAGAGACTTTAACAAATTTGAAAAAAAAAATCCTTAGTCATGGTTCTATTGCTCAAACAATGTTAATCATATGCTTCATAGCTCATCCAATTCCTAGGCTTTAGGCTTTAATAATGGCTTCATAGCTCATCCAATTCCTAGGCTTTAGGCTTTAATAATGGCTTCATAGCTCATCCAATTCCTAGGCTTTAGGCTTTAATAATGGCTTCATAGCTCATCCAATTCCTAGGCTTTAGGCTTTAATAATGGCTTCATAGCTCATCCAATTCCTAGGCTTTAGGCTTTAATAATGGCCCTAGGAGGAACTTTCCAAGAAAAAGGTGGTTCATACATCATCCAATGCTTAGACATTGATAATGGCCCTAAGAGGAACTTGCCATGGAACTTTCCAAGAAAAAGGTGGTTCATAGATCATCCAATGCTTAGACATTAATAATGGTCCTAAGAGGAACTTGCCACGGAAATAGTTGACTAATGCCTTTTATAAGTGGCAAAAATATAAATATATTCATGGATAGAGATATCCACCATGGTATCCACAACGATTTCATTAAGGTGCGTATCATTATCTTGTGAATATTTTTAGAACACATTTTATAAGGTTTCATCAATAACAGTATGCTCATTGTACACAAATGCAATGTATATAATGTTTATATAAATCATTAGAGTTTTAGATAGACAAATGAGAATGTATACGGATCATTAGAGTTTTAGATAGACAAATGAAACATTCTCAATAGATAGATAAATGAAACATGAAACATTCTCAATAGATAGACAAATGAAACATCCTCAACAAAAATGAAACATCCTCAACAAATAGGAAATGCCATAAATAAGTATGCATAAGCCTAAAATAGGTTCAGGAGGGGCAACTTAAGGTCAATGCAAGCCAAACTAATCAAGTAAAATACAAGCAAGATAGATAGTAATGTTTCTAATTTCAACAAAAATGAACTTACAAATCCAAACTACAAAATTTTAGCTTATCCATTTACATTACACATCTTAATTTTTTTAAGAACATTATATACATACCATAACAGTATACCATAACAATCTCATTCATATATAGAAAGGGACCTACAATATCAATGTGTGACTCAATTAAATGTTTTGGTTAACTTCCATAGACATAAATATATGAACTACATATCTTCCTAGGACCTACAATATCAATGTGTGACTCAATTAAATGTTTTGGTTAACTTCCATAGACATAAATATATGAACTTTGTTGGCATTGACATATCTTCTTAATGGTTTAAGAACATCATATACATACCATAACAATCATATATGTAAACTTTGATCTACCATAACAATCTCATTCTCATTCATATATATAGAAAGGGACCTACAATATCAATCTCATTCTCATTCATATATAGAAATGGACCTACAATATCAATGTGTGACTCAATCATATATGTAAATTTTGATATACCATAACAATCTCATTCATATATATATAGAAAGGGACTTACAATATCAATGTGTGATTCAATTAAATGTTTTGGTTAAATATCAATGTGTGACTCAATCATATATGTAAATTTTGATATACCATAACAATCTCAATGTGTGACTCAATTAAATGTTTTGGTTAAATATCAATGTGCGACTCAATCATATATGTAAACTTTGATATACCATAACAATCTCATTCATATATATATAGAAAGAGACCTACAACTTTGATATACCATAACAATCTCATTCATATATATATAGAAAGGGACCTACAATATCAATGTGTGACTCAATTAAATGTTTTGGTTAACTTCCATAGACATAAATATATAGAACTTTGTTGACATTGACATATAACATCATTGTGTTACCTAGGTTGACATTGACATATTGCATCATTGTGTAGTTCTAAATCACAATCAAACTGATATAATATATATGTATTATATGATATACTTGGACAAAATAAACACACTAACAAGCATATTCCACGGTATAAAATAACACCAATATGTACTAAAACCCAAAAGAACATATATCATATGAGTTACTTTGTGTCGCTAAATTTAAACACAAAACAATATATATTATATGATGTCCTTTGAACAAAATAAGCGCACTTAAAAGCTATTAAAAATAATGAAGGTGGTGGCACAACCGATATTATACGATTACTTCGGACAAAATAAGCGAACTAGCCAGAATATCTTATAGCACAAAGAGAAGGTGGTGGGGCCAAAAAAATCATTAGATAGGGTCTTCTACCTTAGAAATCTACACAATCAAAGGCTTCTTAAAGAGCAGTATCCAATTGTTGGTGGACGTGGGATGCAACTTCTCTCATTGAAAAACGAATATTAAAATTTATCATTGAAAAAAAACCATTATATATTTCAAAGAATATTAAAATTTATCATAAAAAAACCATTATATTAAACATCTTCTTGCTTTGAAATGTTAGTAAAAGTTTTGGCATTTTTTAATAAATATTTAAAAATAAATATAAGGTGGATATTAACGCTCACAACCATATATAATATAACTTGATATATTTTTAATACAGTTATTTATATAATATAAACCATAAAACCATAAATCTATAAAATAGTGGTAAACATGCGTTTCTTAAATATATAAGAATGTTTGAAGAATTTATGTATAACTTTAAAATAATGATTAATAATGAATCTCTATTACAATAATATAGAATCTATATTCAATAATATATGAATCTATATTACATGAAGTATTATAGCGATTTATATATATTACTTAATAGGGATTTTGTTTGTTTGTTGAATTTTTAATAATTATAATTATATTTGATTGTTATAGATTGATTATAATTAGTTTTTTATTTATAATAAAAATAAATACTAAATACAGATAATTATATGAAATTATATTATAATTTATTAAATGATGAATTAATATATGAATATATATTATATTTTAATAGCGGTTTTGTTAGAAATTATAATTATAATTAATTGATGTGAATTTCAATAAAGAAACTTTATATTCAAAGGTTTTGGTTTTAGCCCATTTTAAAATAACTACCGTTAAAATTTTAAAAATAAGTAAATTATCTTTATTAAAAAATGAATTAAGTTGGTCTCCTTTATATAAATATTAATCGATTTTCAATTTTAATAGTAAATACTTGGTTTCACATAAACAAACTTGATAAATATATTTCATATTTAACTTTTTATGCTTTCTATTCTAGCATAACAATTTTCTTTTTAAGTTTAAAACAAAATTTTTATTCATTTGAATAAATGAGATACAACTTATTTTCTTGATTTCCTTGGGTTACAATTATACCTTTAAAGATGAATTTAAAAGCAATTAAGTGGTGATAATGTAATTTTTGAAAGCTTGAGAGGTCAAGGGGTTACTTAAAAGCATTTCTTGCATTTCAATATATTAATATTGTTTTACAAGTCAATGTTTCAGCCAATGAAACTTTTAGGGGCTAATATTCGCAAGTGGGCTAATTTTCCATGTTTTTTTTTCTAAAAAACAATTCGCCAATTTCTGTCTTTTCTAAAAATGATTTGCCCACATTTTATAGTATAAAATTATTTAGCCCTAAAAAATGCAAAAAATTTATATAGACTAATATAAAACCATTAGAAATCTAAATATTTTCACAAAAATATTTCCAAACATTTTACAATTTGCATATTAGGGACTAGTAAGATTCACCAAAGTTTCTAAACTTTAAGATAAACTTACATCCTTAAAATTTTCCTTGGTTCCAGTTCACTGAATCGAAATTCATAACTAATGATAGTGGTTCTCTTAAAATCTGTTAGATGTGCTCAATGAAACAATCATAAAATCTCTTAGATGTGCTCAATGAAACAATCTTTGTTAATGCATTTGAAGATCCTTACATCACCATTTTCAAAAGTGGTTATAGATGAAGATGCTTATCCTTTAATTTTTTGAATAATTGAAGGTGAAGAAAATGTTCATTTTTTAGTTCATCTCTTTGAACAGTTGAAAATATTGAAGATGAATATTGACATGTCCAATAGTTATAAACTCAAGCGACAACTACATAGGATTAGATGGGATTATAGTGCCATCCATTTTGAGTCTTTACTTTACGCTGTAGGATTTCATCACAAATCTTCAAATGCATATTTGCAAAGGGCATATTTTATTGTGTATCTGATTACAATATCTTTGTCAGATATCTTTTTTTTGTGTGTGTGTAAGGTAGACAACTTGTATTAATAATAAACCAAATAAGTACAAAATATATATGTTTGGCTTTGCTTATGGGTTTGCCACATGGGAAAAACTAATCAGTAGCACAACATAGCCTTTTTAGTTCAATAAAAAATTTGGAGCCACATAACAAAACCTACTAAGTACCAAAAGATACATGCATTTTTTATAATGTTGACTGCCCAAGGCTTTAGTGCCTTCTATATCAAACTGAACAACTAAGTTATATGCATGACTAAAAACAAACAAAAAGATGCAAAAGACCGACATTTGATTCATTTGGGGAGTCCACTTAGATGGTGTCTGGTGGCCCAAAATCCACCTCGAGATTAGAGGACTCAATATTGGCCAGTCACTTTGACCTTATGATCCAATTTGCCAATTTGCCTTTGTAATTCTTCCATTATTAGCAAGATTGCATATTGCTCCCTAAACGTTTCAATCAAAGGCTTTCCCATAACAATTTTGATATGCCAATACACATCCACAACTTACAAATACCTAGTATGCTTGATTCTTATATAACTAGTGTTCAAGACCCAACAACTAACTTGTTCCAATACTTCCACATCATAAACATACCATCGTTTGACTTTGGAAACCTCCTTTGTCTCTATAATTTCTTTGTGGATATTGGGTGGGATTTCCAGATGATACATAACATCTGAACACTTCGTTGTGTGTTGAATGTGGGAGGTAGAAGGAGGTCTGAGGCATCACCCACCCCCGTGCCCTTTGACACCATGTCCTCTTAGCATAATTGTCTAATTTTCCCTCCACCCAGAGCTTGTTATGAGAAAACCAACAATGAGACTTAGGCCATGCCCCTAGAGGCCAAAACTTTTCACGAGTAGATTGAGAAGCCCACAACCAGAAGAAATTCAGATTCCACCTAGGAAACTAGAATGAGACAATAACATCCACATATTGATTTTGACTCAAACTTCCAGTTGAAAGAGAGAGGGAAGGACATAGAATATGACTCCCTTAAAATAAAACATTGACCAACCAGAGAGAACTCCTTCCTAGGAGACAACTTGACCAGGAGACGAAACTGATAACTAGCCTAATAGTTAACTGAAGAAACCCTACCAACAACCCCGAACTGTTTCATATTGAATTCAAAAAATCTAATCCAAGATAATGCAACTTGCAGAGTTGGGAGACAAGGATCAACCAAGCAGAAACAAATTTTATCTTACCCTACTCAGTTATAGAGCGTGGCACCGAGAAGATATGGAGCACCACTAGTCCCTAAATAGTTAATTCCTTCTACAAAAGCTTGAAGAAATCAAGCTAGCCAATGAAATCATGACCTGTGGTGCCTGTAAGGTTGTTCTAATGATGAATGAGAGGAAAAATCATATGCCCACCAACCACATTTCGAAATTTCCTATTGCTCATTGCTACAGATCTTTGGATCATATGTACTTCTAGGGTATGTTCGAACATCGAACATCTTTATTAGATATTACTCTTCACATATATAGCCTATTTTTATGTGCATACTCATGTTTTTGTAATAATGGTAAAGTACGGTATATTTATGGTATTGCAGTCTGATATTTATTAGAACCCTACTTTTATGTGATAATGTTTTTTTCATGTTTGTTTATTGACTTAAGTTTTCAATTAGAAGCTTTACTTCTTTATTGATATAAATAAGGGTTTCCACTTTTAATATTATCTTATATGATATTATAAATGCAATAAACTAGTTTATCATTTTAATTGTAAAACTTTTCATTTAATGCCAATATTTTTAGTCACATTCCAACTCTAGATGAGTTCGACTCTCACTATTTTTCTTTTAGTGATTTCAATAATCATAGTGCTAGTCCATTCAAGGTTGGAATGTTGCATACTCCACATATAAGAAAGAGCAATGTGAAATCATAAAATACTCCTTGGTGTCACGTTCTTTATGTGAATCCAATATCTCTGGTTAGATGTGAAGGTGAGATATTCTTCATGGCTCGCGAAGAGCCTCATTGAATCGGATCACAAAGAGCAAAACATGTTACAAATATGAATTGAACCTCCGTGGGGAGAATAACAATTTCAACCATCCAAGCTAGACCTACATGGCATTACACGTGCGCGCGCACACACACGACCCAATTGTCAACACACACACACACAACCCAATTCGTGGATGGTATCTCTAATTAACTGCATTGGTGTAGACTAGTGCATCTAATCAAAGGGGATTCACATACTAAGATAAAACTAGCCAAATGTCCAATGACATCGGCAATAACGAATTAAGCTAACTCCAAATAGACTTCAAATAGAATTTCTGACTTTGAGGTTGTTTAAGCTTGGCTAATTTGAAAGTTGGTTTTGAAGTTTAGCTCTCTGAGTTTTCAAGTAATAACTTCTTTAGCTGGCTAAGTTTTGATGCAATGGTAAATCAATAGGAGTTTACCTTTGTCTAAATTCTATTCCTAATGGATGGTGCTTATGACATCTCCTTGAGGGACTTTAGAGTGACATAACCCAAAGGGTTTGGATTAACTTTATCTCCAAACTGCATTAAAAATCAAACGTAAGTCATTATTTAAAATAAAAAATAAAAAAATTACATTGTAATACTACAAAAGAATATAATGAGAAAATAAACCACTGTTACATTGTCTTAACCTTGATATTAGGTAATTTGTTCTTTAATTGAATGCTTAATAGAGGCATGTTTTTAATTCAATTCACATTGTGAATAATCTGACAAACATTAGTGCAAGGGGTTAACTCAATTTATTGTTGTCAATGTTTTTGGGCATTTAGCTACTTCCATGTTAACATGTCATGTTTCAAATCCTTTAGATTAAACATATTGGACTAAAATGATAGGGTTACTATGTTGTCATACATAAATGTGAAAAAAATCTCTTAACATTTCTATAATTTTTCCAAAAAAAAAACTTATAAAAATAATCACAAAAATAGTTAATAAAATATCATTTATATAAAAAACAACTTTAATGTATAAATCACCCTGAAATTAACATTTTAACCACCGAGATTTCACACTTTATAAGTCATTTATTTTACTTGTCACACTTTATAACCACTCAAATTTCACACTTTATAAGTCATTTATTTTACTTGTCACCACTTTATCAGTATTATATTTAACTTATAATTTTATTTATAATTATTATTTATAGTAATCCTCACACTAATTACAGTTCAATTTCATACTTTATAAGTTCATTTATTTTAGATGTCCTACTTTATAAATACTACTTATTTAAGTTATAATCTTATTTATTAACTTACTATTATTTATAGTAATGCCACCCTAGTTACAACTTAGTGATATTAATATATACTTATCATTACAATTTAGATTAATGTTTAATACTTTCTCAAAACCTATTTATTTATTTAAGTTATAATCTTAAATATTTAACTTATTATTATTTATAATAATAATCCCCACCCTAGTTACAACTCAATTATATTAATATATACTTGTCATTACAATTTAGATTAATGTTTAATACTTTTCTAATATATACTTGTCATTACATGTTTAATACTTTTCTCAAAACCTCATCTTATTCTTTGGGTAAAAAAAATAACATTCCAACTACTCAGATTTCACACTTTATAATTCATTTATTTTACTTGTAACACTTTATAAGTCCATCACCTCAATAATATTATTATTTATTACCATCACCCCAGGGATTACAATTCAATTACATTAGGATATAACTACCATTTTGGCTTCATGTTTAATACTTTCCTCAAAACCTCCTCTATTTCTTTGTGTGCAAGCCTTACTTGGCAAATTGACTATGTGGCCACACTTTTATCCGTGGGAAAAAAATGGTGGGTAGTGACACCAATGTAGAGTTAAAACCCAAAGCAATACTTTATGGCCACACTTTTATCTCTCATGCTTCAACAATCATATTTTATCCCAAAAAAAATGGTAGGCACTAACACCAATGTATAGTTAAACTTAAAACCCAAAGCAATACTTTGTGCAGGTCACCGTAAATTCAAAACAAAAAAAGAAAACAACATATATCATATGATGTCCTTTGGACAAAATAAGCACCCTAACAAATTGTTATGATGTACTTGGGACAAAATAAACACGCTAACAAACTCTTAAATGCAGGTGGTGGGCATATCATATGAGGTGTTTTGAAAAAAATAAGCCAACCAAGCATATTTAGAGCAACAAAATGGGGTTGGAAATGGGGGTGGGTGGCTGGGTAATCATCAATGGGTCTTGTATCTGAGAAATCAAAATAAAGGCGGGTATATATTAAAAAAAATGCATATTATGTGCGATAAGGGGAATTTTAATATTTATCATTTAAAAAATATATAATTTAATAATTTTATAAAAAAAAATAAATATAATATATTAAATTATTTTATTAATAAATGTTTTGAAAAAATATATAATAATGAACCCATATTGATACAATAGAAGTGATGATAAGTTAGGGAAGATGAGAATTATGTTTCATAATTTGATTTTCAAGTCTAGAATATGATTTATTTTTAATATAATTAATTATTTTATATTTAATATTTTATTAATAATTGTTTTGAAAAAAAAATGTTGAAATTTGAAATTCATGATTGATAATTATTATTATTATTATTATTATAAATATTAATATTGTATAAATATATATGTTTGGAAAAAATATAATAATAAAATTAGAAATTTACATTGATATAATTTAAATGATAATCTTTTTTCAATACAATTAATTTATAAAAGGTAAATTATAATTTTTTCCAATATTAAAAATAACCAATTTTTGGATCATGTGTCTGTAATTAGGATGGAAAATAGGGTAAAGGGTACTAATCACTCCAAGCCATGTGAGGACATGCGTCGCCCTTTGTTAAGATCTCCACATGCAACATTTAGTTCATTGATAATGGCCCGCTTGTTGGCTATTTTGATGCAACAATGCCCAACTCGTTTGGTCATTAACTTTGTACCTTCGATACTAATGCAGAGGTTAAGTAGAAGCATGCAACTTGTTTGGCGTTGGGTTAGGGCTATGGATATTCCTTAGGCCTTTCTACTTATTGCCACATTTTTTTCCCTTCCTTTGCTCTAACTTCCTTGTCTCTTTGTGTGTTTTGTTTTATGGTAATTAGATTTTGTTTGTTTTCGTTCCACCATGTATTGATCGTTGGGACTATCCTATTATCCATCAAACTTGGGCTGAATCTGCAACTAGGGATGCTTCTCAAACTTTCCAACAAGCAGCTTCCATTGCGACATGGAAAAAATGAAGTTTTTAGATAATGATGTTAAAGTTGAGCGTGCTTGTAACTCTGACCAGGAGATGGAGGTCGTGGTCACTGAGTTTCTTCTTAAATGGCACCAGTTGCACCCATGACACAATATTTTAGAACTTTGGAGCTTTAATGGCACACCAAACTATTAGTGGTACATGCTCTTGTTGGGCAAAACGTAGAGCGATTGGAGATACGCATGTGTCTGGACAAGGTTGAAAGGCAATGCTAGGTTCTTCTTATCCTCTGCAAATGGCTCATGAAAATGCATGGCAAGGTTTTAGTTTTTGTGTCTCGTGCTGGCACTCAAGACAAACCTATTGACATCCTTACTGACGTGGCTGGTAGCCGTGTTCCTCCACAAATCTAGCCTTAAACTTTCATGATTGGTTTGCACTCGCTTTCTTCTTTTTGTTGTTATGGTTTTTATGAGTCTAGTAGGTTAAGAGGTACAAGTGGAATTGGTTTCCATTCTGACAAGTCCAACCACTTAAATTATATGTCTAAGTTTGTTAGATATATTTTCAATTTTTGGACAACTTGGTTTCCCAATGGACAGGGTTTTGAGACTTTAACTCTCAGTTTGATCATAGCCCCATTCAAGATAAATTGTTTGCTTGTTTATTATATATATATATAATATATGAAAGATTATTATACATCTTAATATATAAAATTAACTAATGATTAAAGCATAATCAAATATTATAATTCATTATATTGTAGTTAAGAAACAAATGTTACACAATTAGTACATATTCAATATCATAATGCATTATAAGTCAAAGTATATATTATATATATATATATATATATATATATATATAATATATATATATTCTATTATTTTAATTTTTGATTCCCTGTAGGAAAAAACATTAATGCATTGTAAGTCAAAGTGTATATATATATATATATATAATTTATTATTATTATTATTTTAATTTTTGGATTCCTTCTGGGAAAAACATTAATGCATTAAGTCAAAGTGTATATATCTAATTTATATTATTTACTATTTTAATTTTGGATTCCCTCTAGATTTATTTTATTTTATTTTATATTTTATTTTATTTTTTATTTTTTTCTTTCTAGTAAAGAAATAAAAATACAATCTTTAGTGGTTCATAAAAAATTGACCCTTTTGTAGGAGCTTATTTGTTTACAAATTTATCTCTTTATCCCCATATTTGCTCTCATACTTGAGGTCCATACATCATTTAATTTGATTAAAAATTCAACATAGGATGCCCCCATTTATGAAAATAAAAAAGACCATAGTCAGATTAAAAACAATACGACATATTTAAACTGCGTAATGATGAGAGCTTGACCAATTACATCCAAAAGTTGAATAGTTTGAGAGGAATACAAAACCCCATCCCTACGTTCCTTCTCAGTTAACCTTTTTCCAAGGATGCTTTTATCAACAAAACTTATGCCTTTAAGTCACTTGAAATAAATAAGATTTAACTTGCTCCATAACCTTGCCCATATCTTTGACTTGCGTCATCAAAAAATCCCCATGGGGAGGGATATATCAATTTCAAGTGTTTAAATGCCTTGCCTTACATATTTTTGGAATTGACTTTAACTTGGAAATATTGAAAGTTCCTGAGTGGATACTTGAAGGATGAGGATATATTTATCTTTAAAAATACAATCATCTCTCGCGAGCTAATTCTCCACATGACCAAGAAGGGGACTATCTAATATTGTGTGAGCTCACGCCTTGCAAACCAGTCCTTGTTTGAATTTTCCAAAATAGTCGCATTTATCCATAGATTTTGGTATCCAATGACATGCCAACTTCCAACCATACTTGTGCAGTAAAGGAACACGAACAAAATAAGTGAATGTTAGTATCAATGCTCTCTTTGCAAAGGACACACCACCTTGGGCCATTATAATTTCTCTTTTGAAGTTTGTCCCATGTGAGAACTTGATTATTTAGAGCTAGTCACATGAGTATGATTGATTTGGTGGGAGTATTTACCTTCGATATTTTAGCCCACCACTAATCTTGGATAGTGTTAAAGGATCTTGTATGGATTCATAACATAATTTAACTCTATATTCACCACCTTCATAGTTCTAGGTCCATGCTTACTCATCCTTTACTTTAGTTTGTTTGATATGAGCTTGCTTCAATTCATCAATGGAAATATTCCGTCTTCCAGTGTTGCGCATGGTTTTTTTCGAGGAAATATTCGAGTAGATCCATCTGAATGGATCACATCCCACCGGCTTATTAGGAGAGCCTAACTTTGAGGGTGTCGAGGAGAATTGACCCCGTGACCTCCTATTAGCGATGCGCTTTAACAATGACAACTCGACCAATTGAGCTAACCCTCGAGTTTCAATGCTGTGTATGTTGACCTTCTAAGCCAATGTGTTGAGCTGAGAGGCAACCCTTAGACCAAATGGATGTGTCTTCCATCTTGGCAATTTTGTTCATGGTAAACAATCCTCTTCTTTGGATGTGTGAGAGTATACCAAGAGATAAAAAGATTTAGGGGCTATATCCAAATATCACATCAAATCTAACCCGAACTTGACCACCATTCCCCACATGCCATGCCAAGTGATTACCTAACATGAGAAATGCATTATTAAGTGATTTCCAGTGGTTAGATTTTTGATGTGTGGATTTTCTTGAATGCAGATTTTCACAGTTGTTAAACATATTAAGATAGTCTTTTGGATAATCACTGAGTCAAAGTTTTGAAATGTCCAATGTTTTGAGTGCTTTACTTGTCCCCCCTTTTGGTATTAATTATATTTTTGTTTAATTATTTAATAAGCTTTTGAATTACTTTATTATTATTATTATTAATCTATTGGTTCTAAACTAACTAATTTTGTGACCTTTTTTAAGGCTTGTCAGGCCAGGAGGTAACTCCTCAAAGCGAATTGTGATTTTGCATTGAGATTGATCATAGATATATACATGGAGGGAGAGAATCTTAGGTTTCATCTCTTAGTGTCTCTTCAACTTCTAATTCTCCTTATTTTTTTCTTTATAATATTTATATGGATTCACCTAATCCCAAAGATTAGGTGTCAACATTCCCCCCTTTAATCTGAAGGGATCTTGATGAGTCCAAGCATCATTCTAAATCTTTCAAACTTTTCTCTTGCAAACCCTTTGGTGAAGATGTCTTCAATCTGCTCATTTGTGGAACAATGGTATAGATGGATTGTCTTGACCTCAACATGATGTCGAATCAAATGGTATTTTGTATTGATGTGTTTCGTTCGATCATGGAGCTTTAGGTTCTTGGCTAAATTTATTGCAGAAGTGTTGTCGATCATGAGAGGAGTTGAATGCACTTGTTTCTCTTGCAAATCTTCAAGAATTTTCCTAAGCCACACAATTTCCTTTGTTGCTTCAGCTGCTGCCACATCTTTTGTCTCAGTTGTGGAATCCGCTTGGACTGATTGTTTATGTGAGCTCCAGGAGACAACTCCTAATCCGAAACTCATAACATAACCTAAAGTAGATACCGCTGTTTCTTTATCTCCATCAAAGTTTGAATCAGAGTATCCATTCAAGTTGAAGTCGCTCACCTGTGTATACTTAAGTCCAAAGTCTTGAGTTCCCTTCAAGTACTTTAGAACTCTTTTCGTAGCATACCAATGTCCCTCACAAGGCTTTTGCATAAACCTGGAGAGGATTCCAACACCAAATGAAATGTATGGTTTGGTAATAGTGAGGTAGCTGAAACTTCCTACAAGCTGTCTATACTTTGTTGCATCCTCAAATTCTTTTCCTTCAATGGATGTGAGCTTTAAGTTCTGTTCCATTGGAGTAGTCAAAGGATTTCACTTAGCCATGTGAACATCATTCAACAAATCTCCAATGTACTTCTTTTGAGAGAGAACTATAAACTTCGAATGTTGAGTCACCTCAATACCAAGATAGTAGTGAACATAGCCCAAATATGTCATTTCAAAACCTTTCCTCAATTCCTTCTTTATGGATGCAATATAGCTCTCATTGTTACCTACCATTAAAAGATCATCTACATACACCACAAGATATACAACTGTTTTGCCAAGTTTCTTAACAAACAAAGTTGCATCATCAAGATCATAATGTTTAAAGTTGAGTTTTAGAATATGCTTAGTTAGCTTTTCGTACCAGGCTCATAGAGCTTGCTTGAGGCCATACAAGGATTTTACAAACTTGCATATTTTATGTTCCCGACCCTTCACAACAAGTCCTTCTGGTTAGAATATAAAAGCATTCTCTTTCAGATCTCCATTCAAGAAAGTATTTTTTACATCCCTTTGATGGACTTTTCAACCATTCTGTGTTGCCAAGGCAAAGAGTGTCCGGATGGTAGCCCATTTTGTTGTGGGGGAAAAGTCTCCTCATAATCGACCCCTTTCTTCTGTGCAAAAGCTTTTGCCACAAGCCTGGATTTGTGCTTGTCAGGTGAGCCATCAACTTTATACTTGCTCTTGTAGACCCACTTGCAGCCTATTGGTTTGGTTCCCAATGGAGGATCAACCAGCTTCCAGGTTCCATTCTTTATCAAGGCATCATATTCTTTCTTCATCGCTTCTTTCCATTCCTCACGAGAAGCGACTTCTTTAAAGGAAGTTGGTTCAAAATCTTTGGAAAAATTCAGTTCACAATCATAAAATAATCCATATCAACTGGTGAATCAGGATTGTCTACATCATCTCCATTCTGTCTAGTAGAGCTCCTTGTTGTTGTCTTTCCAATCTCATCAGGATGAACACTTTCAAGTGTCTTTGTCAGCCATTTTAGAGGACCTTTCTAGGATGGCCCAGGCTGCTCAGTTGATTGAGTTGGGGTTGAATCAAGATTTAGTTTCCCAATTCTGTCAATCACATCACTCAAAATGTCATCTTGATTAGTAGTTGGAGCTTTATGAGGGGGAGAGAGTACTTCAAAAGAAGATTCCACAGATTGATCCAGTATAGGAATCCCCCCTTCAAGATGTGGAATCTGATTATCAAACTTTTGGAAAGAATTTTCATGTTCGAATCTATCGAAGCGATCAAGTTGCCACTCAACAACATTGTCAGTCTTGGAAGATTCAAGAAATATACAATCTCTAGGCACTATAAATTTCTTATTAACTTCATCATAGAGACAATATGCTTTGGACGTATTTGAATACCCCAAGAAGATACATTTGCAACCCCTTGCACCAAGTTTGTTTCTTTGTTCCTTAGGTATCAAGGCATAACAGGTGGAACCAAAGACCCTGAGATGCCTCACCGAAGGAATGTGGCCATACCACATTTCATAGGGAGTCTTGTTTTTTATAACATTAGATGGACACCTATTCTTTATATACACATCACATAGAACTGCATCAAAATATCGTTTAACATTCTTGAAAAACATCATGGAACATACCATATTTAAGATTGTCCTATACATTCATTCAACTACTACATTTTGTTGGGGATTATAAGGCACAATTGTTTGATGTTTGATCCCATGCCAACAAAGATAGTTTTCAAATTCATTTGAAGTGTATTCTTTTCCATTATCAGTGCGAATAGAGGCAATATAAGGTTGTGCATAATTTTCAATCCATGCATGAAAATTTTTGAATGTTTCAAAATTATCAGATTTGTTCTTCAATAAATAAACCCAACACATTCTGGTATAGTCATCAATAAATGTCATCATATATTTATTAGCATTTGCAGAAGGAACAAGCATTGAGCCACATAAATTTGAATGAATGAGTTAAAGTTTCTATGTGCTATGGAATGAGAATCATGAAAAGACAGTTTGTTGTGCTTTCCTAGAATACAAGCATTACATTGCTTAAGTTTCCTAGGAATTGTAGGCAAACCAGTAACACCATTTTTCTTCAACAAACGAAGGCTGTCATAGTTCAAGTGTCCAAATCTAGCATGCCATAAAAGACTTTATGGAATTGTACCTTCATCATAGTGAGAACTATATGAAAAGTTTTGTGCACGAGCATAGGTACCTTGCAGCTTCATAAGTCTTTCTTCTTCTATCTCTGTCATGACAAGTGAGTGATCTGATGCTTTTCTGACCTCAACCTTGCCATCAAATACATGAATGGAGTGTCCTTGCTGGCGGATGTGGACCAAAGACAACAAGTTTCTCCTCAGCTCCGGGAGATATAAAACATCATGCAAAAGAAAGTCTGGAAGACTAGGCTGTTTGATCTTGATGGTGCCAAACCCTGATGGCTCGAGTTTTGATTTCTCTACAAAATGTACTGCTCCATCAACATTGTCAGTGAATTCTTCAAAAAATCTCTTGAATCAAGCAACCAATCATCTTTCCAAGGAGCAAGTGAAGCATTAAACAAGTCTTTAGTTACTCCATTATTACAATGTGCCACAACATAGTGAGCGGATTCAGGTGCTTTACCTTTTCCTTTGTCATTGGTTTTACCTTTACCTTCATTTCTTTCTTGCTCAATTCTGTCCCAAGGCAACTTGCATGTGGATGCATCATGTCCAACTCTATTGCAACCCATGCAATGAATATCAAACTTTTCTCCTTGGAATGGTCTGCCCCCCCGCCTCTAAAATTCCTCCTTCCTTGTCCTCTTCGGCCACCTCTTCCTCTAGAAGAATTTTGTGCATGATTCTTCTCTCTATGTGCAAGACACAACTTCTTCCCAAAAGCCTTCTCTCTCTCAACAAATTTCTTCTCAAGGGAGTCAAAGGTAATCTCCTTAAGGTTTCCACTTGCTTGCCATGACTCAAGATAATGTGAATAGGTGGGATATAGTGCCTTGGCATAAGCTATGAGAGGAAAGTCTATTTCAACAACAATGGTTTTTATATCATGCATAATGGATCTTACTTCTGATGCTAAGGCAAGAGAGTCATCATTTTTTAATTCAAGGCTAAACAATTTAATCATTAATTAGACAACTTCAAGTTCAGTGTGCGAGTCATACAATTCCTTCAACTTCTTTAAGGCTTCAAAAGAATTTGAAAATGACGACTCACCTCTTCATTTGTAGATGCTGCAATCAAGGCATAAGCCTTACTTTTCTTGTTTTTCCAAATGTCAATCTCCTTATTTGAAGTGGGCTTTGCAGGTGCATTATCTCCTTCTCCTTCACAAACTCCTCTCCACAACTCATTGAAAATGAGGGTGTGTTTTATGTTCCTTAACCATTCAGGATAGTTCTATTTTCCAGAGAGAACTACTCCAACAATTGATATCAGTGAATGCATTTTAAAATCTGTGTGCTATGTAAAAAATGCATTCTGCTTGCAATATACTATGAAAAATGCACTTCTGGTGGTAATTTCTGTAAAAAAAAATTGCATTATGATATATATATATATATATATATATATATATATATATTATATATATATATATATATATATTATATATATATATATATATATATATATATATATATATAATATATATATATATATACAAGACAAAGTTATTACTTGAGAGAGGGGTTATGTGGTGGGGGGGAGTCAATGTATGGGGGGAGGTGTAATCAACATAGGAGTATATGTTACCAGCGAAGGTAACACAAGGTATATATTATATAACTGTCAGATATCTTATATAGCGTGGAGGTGTTATGTGTTACATGTCAGAGCTCCAAGGTATATACATATGGCGGGGTTAGAGTGACTGTGAAAAAGGCAGAGTCAGAGAACGATTCGCGGAGAGCACACAAAGAGAACAAAATTACATTGAAAAAACACACATTAAATTTCAAAGGAAATAACTTTACAATCAAGCTACATTCACGACTCTGAGCATTTGATCAAGAGTTGTGACAATATTCTACCCATAAACTTCAATGAACTAGCGAGGAAATATCACCAATCATACTCAGTCCAATCGTACAATAATGTTGTAATTAATGCATGGTCCTCCTCAGCAAGGAACTCATCATAGAGACAACTTCCATGATAACTTGAGTCCGCAACCCAACACATATATACACCTTCGGCTCAACGCACCATGCACCTCCGACTCAACGCACCATGCACCCAGGCGTAACACGATACCATACAACTCCGATTTTAACGTACAAGAGTAACATAGAATGCTTTGTCTAGGGACATAGGATGTAATTAATAAAACAACTTGAGGGACAATATATGACAGAGAATGGCAGGACAATGAACCAAGACATATTTTCTGTCAAAGGAGAGGGGTAAAGGACTAAGAATAATGGCAAATAATGACAAGAGTTACAACAAAACAACTAACTTTGGGAACTGGCTCTAATACCATGTAAGGCTAGGAGGTAACTCCTCAAAGCGAATTGTGATTTTGCATTAAGATTGATCATAGATATATACATGGAGGGAGAGACTCTTGGGTTTCATCTCCCAGTGTCCCTTCAACTTCTAATTCTCCTTATTTCTTATTTACAATATTTACATGGATTCACTTAGTCCCAACGGTTAGGTGTCAACAAGGCTACATCTTTATTTGATTTGTTTCCATCACCTCCTTAATTTTCAACGTCTATGTTCTCTCTAAACTCCCCAACCCACACCATCCCCACCATCCCCCCCTTCTTTAATCCTTTTCTATTGTTTTTGTATCTAAATGTTTTTAGTCAATTACTTTATTTATTTCTTAATCATTAATTCAATTATTGTTATTTATTTTCTTATTAAAAATTCTTTGCATATTTTAGGTTTTTTTCTTAATCTTTGGGTCTCTTTCAACGATTACCCTTGATCTCACTATTTAATCCTTACTCCACCTTCAAGCTTTTGTCCCTAATGATGGGTGTAGATTTTCCTTTTGATCGTATCCCATCTAGGATCTCGTTGGGTGCAATATATTTCTATCGAAATGATAGAAATCCACAAATTGCTTTTAATGATGACCTGTCATGATGAATTTGTAGTAAGAGATCGACTAAAGAGCAACAAGTCTTTTAGATCCCATCCATCAAATTTCTTTGACCTCGCTAGCATATGCCAATAAGCCAACTAAGTTCCTTTATAGACTAAATATCCTTTCCACAAGTAGTTCACTCACAATTTCCTGATTTTTCCCAAGATCCCCTCTAGGTTAACTAATTTTATCAACACAAGTCTACCACCTCTAGATATCCATCTATTGCACCACATGTTGATACATCGCTTTATCTTTGCAATAAGCCACTAGCAATCATAATTTTAGTAACAATTGGAGTTAATGTAGTAACCAAGGTATTTCATTCTTATATCAATATCTTTTAGTGGAATCTTGAAGATTAGTTGAATAGCTTCAAACAATGTATCATTCATACCAAAAGTATACACGCCTAACTTGTCCAAGTTGACCATCATCCCTATCATAGTGGCTTAAAAAGTTGAGAGATATTTCATTGCCCTACTTTTGCTTTCAGAGCCATTCCTAAATAGTAAAACATCATCCAAAGGCATTGACGTGATATAATGAATTCTCTAGCAATTTCCACTCCATATAATTGTCTTGGAGTTTTGGTTTGGTGGATTATTCTACTTAGTCCTTCGACAACAAGCAAGAACAAGTAAGGAGACATGGGGCAACCATGCCTCAGGCCTCTAGAGGTTTGAAAAAAGGAGAAGCTGACCCATTGATTAAGACACCAAAATTAACTAAAGATACATAACACATGGTCCGTTTTACAATCTCATAAGATAGACCTAAATGCAATAAATAAGTCATATAAATAACTAGGAAACTCTATCATACGTCTTCAAAAGATCAAGCTTGATGATAACCCTAGGAAGTTTGGAAACCTTTATTGAATGTAGAGTTTCTTGCATAGACCCTATGGCTTTGCGAATCATTCAACCTTCTGAAAAGCCAAAATGCTCTAGTGAGATATATCTAGACAAAATCGGCTTTAACTTCAGTTTCAGTATTTTAGAGATAATCTTGTTTGCACAATTGGGTAGAGAAATAAGCCTGAAACCTTTAAAGGTTTATGGGTAGTCGTACTTTGGAATTAAGGCCATGTTTGTTGAATTTAGACTTCTAGGAGTTCTCCCTCGTTCTCTTACTTCTTCGACAATTCATAGTAAGTCTTCACCCACTAGCTCAATAAAATCTTGGTAGAATTTGATTTGCCATCCATCTGGCCTTTGGACTTTTATCTTTTTGGAAGGGGTGTAAAACGTTTAAGAGTTCATCCTTGGTAACTTCTACAAACATTGCCTCATTGTCTTCTTCATTAACCATTTGAGGGAAAGCTGATATTACTTTTAAGATATCCTCGTTGGCTCACCCTTGACTCTTTGAAAATTATTGAGAAGTAGTGGAATCCCATTTTTGCTAAATCTTTTAAACCACTTGCTTTACTTCCATCTATAGTTTGGAGGTCCCAGTTTGTGTTATGGTTTATCTTGAAGTTTGCAAAGGAATGCAAGTATTTTTTATTTTGATTTCTAGCAAAGAACTACATTGCTCAACTTTTAATTTTCCAATCTCTTTCCATGCCCAACAACTATTTGTTCCTTTGGCCTTCTAACTCTTTGAAAGCTGCTAGTATCTCTTCTGTGTACAACCCCTCAAGATTCTCATCATAAATGTTTCTTAAGTTTTCCTCAATTCTGACCAAATTCTTATCCCTCGCATCCAACCTTTCCTTAGCCTAAGGGGTCACTTTGGCTTTTAGCCCACCAAGCGATTTTCCAAATTGAAAACATAGAGTCACATGATTATGCATCATATTTGACCCATGAGTCATAGAGTCACATGATTATGCATCATATTTGACCCATGAGTCATAGAGTCACATGATTATGCATCATATTTGACCCATGAGTCATAGAGTCACATGATTATGCATCATATTTGACCCATGAGTCTTAAACTAGCTTTTTAAAACCTTTGTCCTCTGCCCAAGCATGATCGTATTTGTAAGGGGCTTTTGGCTTCCTCTTTCCTGCACTCAACTAAAGCACGATTGGGAAAATGATATAAATGATGAGTTAAATCCACCCAGGATCTACAACTACACAACCGTTCCAAAAGTGTGTGGCGTACGAAGAATTGATCAAGTCCTTTTGCAATGCTCGTTGCACTTAATTGATTGTTAGACCATGTGGGTTTCACCTCCAATGGTTCTACATCCACCAACCCTTGTGCTTCAAAAAGGTTTCTAAATTTTTTTGTGAACCTATCTAGTTTCACAAAGGTCCCCATATTTCTCGTCGGTTCAAAGCTAAATTCAAATCACCACCAATAATTACATTTTCACCTGCAATCCACTCATGAGCCAAAGGAGTAGAGTAAAACTCTTCTTTGCCTTAGTAGGGGCCATAAATATTGAGAGGCTTTAGGGTCCTTCCCAAAGCATGGTTATATAATTCAGTGCTTAGACCTGAGAAGACATCAAAGGAATTGATTAGTGAACATGATGTGTTTCGTTTTTCCACCAAACGACCATAAAAGCCAACATATATAAAAAAAAATTCCAATCGACAAATAACTTATTCAAATCATTCACGAAGGGATCCATTGTGCCCATCGTTCCTAGATAAGAAGGACTTATGGGACAAGACTTGTTTATAACCTTTTGAAGGCCATTCATTTGACTTAACATCATAAGCCCCTCACATTAATAGATAAGATCTTCATGAGATAACCCTACAGGGGGTTTTCTTTGCTCCAAGATCCCCTAGTAATAAGTGTTGTTTTCCTAGTTTAACTTCTTTCATTGCTCGTGCTTGGGAATGCTTGAGGGTAGAATTTCATCCTGGCTTAGCCTACCTGTTCTTTAAGGTCATCCACACCCAAGCCTCATTTTAGGAGACCAGTCCGAGATTGAGGAATAAATTGTGTATTCAACCACAATAGTAAAAGATAGGGACCCCATTCTCTCTTAATCATATAGGGAGTCTCATATCTAGACTCCATGGAAGGCAATGCTAAGTGTTCATAACCAAGGTCGGAGTCATGGCCCAACTTGACTACCAAAGGACCTGGAATTGCTACATCATTCTCTTGATGAGAAATTGAGCTTGATTAGCCTTTGTCCCCTATCACCATAAAATAGTTATCTCTGAGACCTAGACCAAAATTACAACCCTTGGAAAGACCCTCTTGCTTTAAAGGCATAGGAATTGAGTTCAAGGAGTGGGATTTTCCCATTCTTAAAGACACGATACTTTCTTACCAAATCTCATATAGTACTAAAGATGTGAACGAGTGATATCTGAGAAAACAAACTCCACAGGGTTGAAGTCCCAACACCCTCTACCTGTATCATGAGGTCTCCTATTTTTACCTACTCTACTTTTGGAATGTCTACCTTTATTTTATGGGAGACAACCCTTCCTTCCCCTCAATGATTGGCCCCAAGCTATTTTTAATAGTAGCCCCCCCTTAAACTCCTTTACCTTCCATACTTTTATGATAAAGGGTTTTGTGTAGTCTCTAACATAGTGACCATATGCATGACAATGCGTAGATCTAAATGAGAAATTTTGTTAGTCCATGAGTTGAGTATAATTTGACTGACCTACTTCGATATCCATTAATTCATATAAACCTAAACTAACATCAATATCAACTATTATTTTTTCCACCGAATGAGCATTACTAAATCTATATGATTCATCAACTATAATGAATTGACCAAGTGTGTTGCCAATTTCTTTTAGAGATTGGTCGTTCCAGAGTTCCATGGACAAGTTGGGGAGTTTAACCCAGATAGGTGTTACTTTAGAAATTTCCTCTTGAGCATTGAAACCCAGGTGCCACAACTTCAAAGAAAGGAACACATTCTCACAAAACACCAATCCTGTTAAGGCCTTATAGGTGTCAATGTCAGAACAAAATATAAACCCTAAGCAACCTTCCTCCAACCGTGGAAGATGGGCCCATAGCCCAAAACATGGAACCTTGAGCCCGAATCCAAGCGTTCAAATTGTCAGGGCTCATTATCCTCCCTAGAAACTTCTCAACTAGAGTCTTATCGAAGAGCAAACCCACTTGCTCGACCTATATATCCTTCCTTACTACTAAGAAGATTCCATTACCTCGAGAACAAATAGCCTTCTCACACTTCTTCTTTCCTCCTATGCAAGATGGGGCCCAAGAATTGCCATTTAATTCCTCCCAAATAAAAGATTAAATATGAAATATTATAGATTAGATTTGTTTATAAAAAATCAAATATTAACTAATAAAAGATTAAATATATATGTATTTCAATATTAACTAAAGATTAAATATTAACTAATATTTAATCTTCATTGTTAAATAATTTAGAAATTTATATGTATTTCAATCTACCAAAAGATAATATTCTAATTAAAAAAAAAGAAATAATACAAATATGACCATAATGAGGTACATTATTTTTAGAATGCTACTTTTACAATGCATCACATAATTTTCACCTTTTTTTCTTGATTTCCTTGAAATATAGTTGCATCTTCAAAGGAAAATTTAAATACAAATAAATGTTGTTAATGTTGTCTTTGGAAGTAATAAAGATGGATGTCACTGCTTAAAAGAATTGCTTGCATTTTATTTGATTAACATTGTTTTGCAATTCAAGGTTTTGGTATACCAAATTAGTATTCTTAAATAGTTATAGTGATTCTTTTAAAGGCTCTTAGGCATAATATTTATTAATACATTTGAAAATCACCCGTCTCACCATTTTAAAACTTTCTTAGAGCTGAATATGTTCATTCATTATTAAAATATTTATCTTTTACTTCATCTCTTTTAACAATGGAAAGCATTGAACAACGTAAACTCAAGTTTTAATCATATCTAAATCAGATGGGATTGCAATGACATCCATGTTCAAAACATTGAAGACAATCACCTGATAAACATACCATCAAACAACATAAACTTAAATTTCAATTATAACTAAATTAGATGGGATTACAGTGCCACCCGTTTTCCCAGTATAATTGCTTTAGGATATTGACACATATCTTTAGACACATTTATAAAGGATATGCTTTATTGTATACCTCACTGTAGCATTTTCATTAGGTGTTGCTTTCCATACATATTGCCAATGCATATCCATGTTTAGGTAATAATGTTCAAGTACTAGGCATTTGTAACAACATATTCTAATATTTATTAAAATTCTACTTTTATGTTATAAGTTTCATTTTAGATGTATTAGTGGCTTAAATATTCAATTAGTGTTTTTTGCCTTTTTATTGGTACATCTAAGGGCCCTCCCTTCTAATATGTGTCTCATATCATATCTATCAATACAACCAACTAGCTTATCATTTTTAATTGTAAAACTCTTCATCTGTTGTTCAGATGCAATTCAGTTTAAGAAATACAAGACCTCTCTTTTTTTTTAGTGTTTTTTCATTTTTGTTTATGTTTTAGTGATTTCATTAACCATAATGCTAGTCCATTTCAATGTTGGAATGTTGCATGCTTCACATATAAGGAAGAGCAATGTGAAAGGATAAAATACTCCTTAATGTTATGTGCTTCACATGAATCCATTATCTTCGTGAAAATAATCTTATCTCACTTGTCAGTGTGTAAGTGATGGTGAAATATTCCTAATTGCTCATGGAGGCCCTATTTAATAATTGGCTTGCGAAGAGCAAAATCTGTCACAAATATGAATTGAACCTATGAGGGAAGAATAATAATTTCTCCTCCCAAACACACAAGATAGACCCATGCATATACATATACATATAACACAAGAAAAAAATTGTGGGACAATTTAAGGGGCACTTTCCGATATTCGAGGATGGTGTCAGTAGTAAACCCATTGGTGTAGACTAGTGCATCTAACAAGTGGAATTTAATTCAAGTCCATGTTGACATAAAACTAGCCAAATGCCCAATAACCTTGATAACTATTGGTTGAGCTTAACCCCTTAGACTCTCTCTTTCTCTCTTTTTAATATATATATTATATTATTATATATATTATATATATATTTTCAATTGATTTCCACATTCTAAAAAGTACTCCCATTTGAGATTGTTTACAAGCTATTAATCACATTAGAAATTTTGCTAATTTGAGTGTGGGTTTTGAAGTGAAGATACATGAATCGATGAACTAACAATTTCTTTAGTATGTTAAGTTGTGGTGCAATGTTAACAATTTCTTTAGTATGTTAAGTTGTGGTGCAATGTTAGATTAGTGGAAGTTTACCTATGCTAACTTAAGTTTGATTCTTAATGGATGTGTTCATGACATCTCTTTGGGATACTTTTAAATTACCATAGTCTCGTGGTTAATTTTGTGTTTTGAATTTGGGATAAACTTGTTTTCATGTCTTAATTTTCACTATAACATTGAAATATAAAAAGTAAGCCATAATAATTTAAAAAATATTAAAAAACCTATATTATAATGATAAAAAATAATATAACTTATAAAGTGTAGATAAGTTAGTTATCTACACTTTATAAATTAGTTAGTGTAGATAAGTTAGTTATCTTCTATCTAATAAATAAACTAACCCCAACTTATACTCAACCTAATTACAAAAAAAATAAAAAATATTATATTAATAAAATCAATATCAATTAATATTTTCTAACCAATCATTAGTTTTATGTAAACATTTTACCCTATTTAATTATAATAATATAAAAACATATAATAATAAATTAACACTTCTTTATTTTCAACTTTTTAATTATTTAAAACATAATACATAAAATAAATTAAAATACTCTTTTTTGAAAAACTCTTAATTATTAAAATAAAATAAAATAAATTAACATATTTCTTGAACATTTAATTTATTAATAAAATAAATTAACATTTTCTAACTATTGAACATTTAATTATTAACAATAATAATAGATGTTTACATAGGTCTTGGAATTTTGGTTATATTTTAATAATAATCCTGTAATAAACAAATTTTGATATTTATTTTAAATAATTAAAAAAATAACAATTTGAAAAGTACTCTCACCAATGTTTTTATATATTTAGCTAATTTCATATTAAGGGAGTATTGTTTCTTATATATTTAGCTAATTTCATATTAACATGTAGTATTTAAAATATTTTAAATTAAACCTATTAACTTATTATTATAAATGGCATCTACCTATATCGAAAAATAACTTTAATGTATTAGTCACCTAGATCATAGTGAATTGACATCCCAATTAGGGTGACATCATACCTTGTGGGTCCATTTTAACTTTACATTGTCTAGTAGATTGCCCACAAAAATAGTTAATAAAATCATTAATGGTACAGAAAACGACCTTAACATATAAGAAAGCGATCTTAATCTATAAGTCACCCAATATTGGGCCTTAACACCCCCATCAGAGCGATATCACATCTTGTGGGTCCATTTTAACTCACCATCACCTATTGGATTGCCACAGCAATTACAACTCTCAATACTATAGCGCCATATGCCTATCATTGCCATTGGGATTTGGTTCCATATTTAATACTTTCTCCGGAAGCCCATCGCTAAAGACTGTACCCAAAACTTCCCTGCGTGTGGTGACTTGTGACCACGCTTTTACCCTTTGATTCCAAGGTTTCCGCATCAGGAAACCGTACGTTCCGCGTCCTGGGACGCCGCCTCCGCCATAGTGGGAGGTCGAGAGGCACGCGACAAACCTCGTTTTCCCTAAGCACCCTTGTAATGTGATCACGCCATAAGCACTATCAGCTCTTTCAATTCGATTCGCTCGTATAACTCCCCTCTATCCTACGGCTTCTGTTCTCTTTTCTCTTCTTTGGACTCAATTTTATTCAAACGAAGGTCGCCGGTTCGAAACCATTAAAATCATAAAGGGATTTTTAAAAGGAGCGCAAGGGCACTTTCTGTGCTGCGAATGTTCCATGGGTTAACCATGGAAAATCACTAAGTGAGGTAAAAAGTTCGAAGAATTTCGCTCGTTAGTATTTTATTTATTTTGCTTTGCGCTTCCTTTAGTTTGGGGTTTTCTTTAGGCTCAGAACTTTAACATCCCTCCTCAATGTCTTTTTTATATATTTTGTTTGATGCGTATGCAATTAAAACACACCTATATGCCGAATTTGAAGCATTTGCTCAGTAAAAGATTAAATAAATGTTTTGGGCAATGCCATTACAATCCCAACTTATGAAAACAAGAAATAGTTCAAGCTGCCTCGTAAATTTTATTGGGAGGCTAAGTGGTTGAAGTTTCAACTTTCATCACATCAATTTCCAAAATCGTACTGAGAATGATATAATCATCCTTGTTTCCGAATCTCAACTATTCCTTCTTGATATATCCTTTGGTATGTTTAGACTTGTATCTAAATTGTTAGTCTCCTCAGAATACATTTTGCAAAATTTAGCCTAACTTTTCCAATAGTTTCCAGTTTGTTTTCCTTTTATATAGTTCCTATGGAAAATGCGAAAAATTATCAAAAAAATATGAATTTTAATCTCAGAATTTATGTTAAATGCTCCCTTTCAATAGGGAAAATTTGGAAAATATGCAAATAGCAGAATTTAGCCGATAGGTTCCATTCACCTGACGTCGAATGCGGGTAATTTGGCCATCCCTGCAACTCTACAAGCTACATAGCACAGATAAGTAGAGACATTCCCTACAACTTCAACAGAAGGCCATCTGCAGTGTCTGTCACACTGTAGCATGTACATGCTCTGTAGGTTTACCAAAATACGTCGATACCCAACCCTTCCCATGCTTCTATCTCTCTCCATATACTACATAGCCATGTGATATCATTATCAGGACTATTTGGGATTTTATGTCATTCAACTTTTTTGCTGTTTATGAAATTATAAGATTTCAAAAGTTTAAATAAAAAACCAAAAACTCATAGGTCAACATTTGTTGTTTACTATGGTTGGGGTGTCTAATGAAATTCTTTTAGATTTAAAAACACATTACATTAATTCAGATTAATTTTTCTGCCTGAAAGATTGAACTGAGGAATTCTAGCAGCTGTTTACTGATGCCTTTTGGAGTTGTTTTGTTTGTATAAACATTCATTTAGAAGGCTTTTGCATAAGGCTCATGCATGTACAACTTCCTTTTTTTGTAATTGTCTTATTGTTATATTGACACACGATTCATAAAACTGTCCGTCATTAACTATTTTATAAACTCTTAATTTGATCATAGAAAGTCACTTTTCTATATGTTCTCCTGAGTCATGAAGTGTTCCCTCACAAGAGTTAAGGTTTATGTACTATTTTATAAACTCTTAATTTGATCATAGAAAGTCGCTTTTCTTTGTGTTCTTGTGAGTCATGAAGTGATTCCTCACAAGAGTTGAGGTTTACATATCAAGCTTGAAGTAGTTCATCATAAATTGACAAATGATATCGAGTCGCTTAGTAGTTGGTTAGAGTAGTGGTCTAGACATATGATTCTAATAGCTCTTGATTTGGTTTCAACTATTGTTGGAAACATATTTGGAGTGTATGAGAGTGGAACTTGTTACATGTTTCCAACATTTTCAATCAATTATCCATTTGACCACATGCTCTTGTTTGACCTTTACTTCTTGAAATTAAAGATCTTATATGATAATCCAACTAAAAGAGGCCTTCCAGTATACATGCAAGATGGAAGCAACAACGTCCAAAAATGGAGGAAAGTACATCCTAATTACTTATTGAAAGTGCCCTAAAATTGCGAGATTTCGTTGATGAACTCTTTGAACTTCATTAGCCTCAACTTCTCATTTGATCAACTTCAAATCACCATGGAACTGCCAAATGAACATATAGTATCATAACTCTTGCCATGATAGTAATTGTTATGAAAATAGAAAACACTAAAGTGCATAAAAAAACAATATCTAGCAATCAAGCTTGAAAATAAAGAAAGTGCAAAGGTTAAAGGTGAAGGATGATGTTGCATTGTTTTTATTTTGTGTATTTAGGAATTTGGTATGGTCATTATAAGCACAATCAAACTAAGGGCATAGTTATGCCCTATTCGAAATGTATTATAATTAAAAATAAAAAGTAAAAAGTAAAGAAAAAACATTTCAAACATTTCAAATGTGTTTCAAAATATATGAAAAGAAAAAATGTGGAGTAATCGATCACTGAATGTTTTAAGTGATTGACTTAGTATTTTTTGTTCGTTGAAGGTTGCATTTCTTCCAATGACAAGTCTAGGTGCAAATACAATAATTTAGAGTGATTGCATAGATTAGTATACCAAGGGATGAAATTCTAATGATAGTTTTCCTAGTTTTGATTTTTAATTATTATTAATTATTCTGTAACGAGATTGGAATGGTAAGAATTGATCTTGTAAGATGCTTTTGACACTTTGAACCACTTAATTGTTAGCCCACATGCTCGTGCCTTCTTGAAAGTTCATTGTTTTTGGTTCCAAGTTTCTAGATAGTTGTGTCAATTAGGGGCAAGTTAGGCTTCGATCTAACTTTATCAAGCTTGCTACTAGTCATACAGGTGTGTGGGTGGCAATTAATTCTGTGAACTCATATACCACTTTGTTGCTTTAAAACAACTTTTGAAGTGTTAGTTTTAACTTAGGTAACTAAAACCTTTAATACTTGTAAGTTGTAGCTAGTCCAATACTTGGGTGTCTCTTTTAATTTGAGTATTCAACCCAGTAGAGTAGTAAAGGTACTTTGGAGCAAAGGAAGTGAATATTGTATTTGTTATGATCGTGCCTAGACAAGTGTTGTGTAAATGATGCCAATTATGGGTATGAGGTAAGGATAGCTAGCTCTTTGCATGGGCATCACTCTTGAAAAGTTGTGTAGCTTATTTTGAGTACTTATGATGATTAGTCAACGATATTAGAAAACAAGGCATGGAACCATCGACATAATATCTCTGAAATCTAGCAATCAATTTAGGAATGGTGAATAGTACAAATAGGACAATGATGATAATCCTAAGGCGCCAAGGGATGCATTCCAGTCCCATATGTGGGTTTAGGAATGGCTATTCAGTACATGTGTGTGTGACAACATCCTTAGATTAATTAGGGAATTGAAGGATGTCCTAGCTTAAAAAAGTGTAAAAGAGCCTAAATAAGCAAGATAAAACATAAAATATCATGGGTAGTTATATGACATTGAAATGGTAGTTATATAAGTGTTGTTTCCCATTTTATGTACATTTCAAGCAAAGGGGTGGGACCTTATACTGGTGCAAAGTATTAAAGGTCAATGATGGTTTATTAACTCCATCACTCATCCAACCAATGAATCAATAGTTGGATGTTTTATATGCTCAATTGATGGTAATAATCACTTGTGGTTACTTGGCATCATGGCTCGACATTTTCATTATTGAATTACTAGATTATGGTTCAATAGCCAACTTAGTCAATGTTATCTTATATTATTCTAGGTGGCTAATTTCTACCTGGGCATTTGTATGGGCACATAACCCCCTTATAGGGAAACATTCCACTACTTATCGATTTTTCTACCTCTTAGAGTCGTAGTTTGTAGTCACCATTATTCCACTCTATGCCTTCTAGGTTCCATAAAATTCATCATCAATTATTTTGTGAACCTTTAAATCTCATGATCTATGAATTCCATAAATGCTCACTTTTATGGAATGCCACAAAATATATAGCCTAGTGCTAATGTTAAAGTTGACAACTAGTGCCAAATCCCACTTTGGACAACTCATTTGATGGAGATAATTATTGCATTGAATTCCTTTTTTCGAGAGGACCAAAATTTACCTAAAGATCACTAAATTTGGACAAGGAAAAATATGTCTTTGAGGTCAAGTCCACACTTGTGTAAATTGTCAAGGTCGGCCACATCATCATGTAAGCTCATGAAGCCCAAACGACATGTCTTTTGACCCTCGTCGACTTGTATAAATAAGGATTACCTCAAACCTCATTTGGCACCTCATCAACTCACACATTCTTCTCTCTCCTCATCTGATTGGTTCGTACACCTCATTGGGCAACTGATTTTTTCACACATATGGCAGGAAGTGTGAAAATCTCAAGTCTCAATCCTATTGCAATAAATGGAATTCATTCTTCTAATTTTTAATTAATTAACAATTTATTTGCTACGACAAATATCGAATAAATCACACTGCAACCTTCACAAATAAAACTACAGAAAATAATAGTGCTGGAAATTGAGAAATATTCTAGCATGTTGATTGTCGCCTGAGACGCACACCTAAGTTAGTGATAAGAAGACCTTAACGCCACAAGGTATGGTTGGTGGCAATACTAAGAGATGGGGCTGTCACCTATTCCCAACTCTCCTAGGTAAGCTAAGGGGGGTGGTCCCGTGAAACGTTAGATAAAAAAAAAGATATGAAGTTTCTAGGAGATACTAATGTCAATTGGATTACTTTAAGATTATGAGCAAGTTTTCAACAAGTATGATGAACAATACAAGATATGAAATGAAAGATATTCTCAATAACCATCAACACATAATTCAAAGATTGACATGTAAAACCAATGCCTTCAAGATTGCTTCAAAATAATAAACACTTGCTCAAAAATAAAATGTTTCAAAATGAAACACCAAGTAATCTTGCAAAACAAATGAATGTTAGAAAAAGATGATATCAATTTGCAAGATATATAATTGCTCATAAGGAAATGATTTAAGCAATGATACGATCATTCATTATTCAAAAGGATGTTAAATAGAAAATGACTTGCAAAAGTTAAATGAACCAAAGCTTTACTTTCCCCAAAAAGATATTGCACTTGCTCAATGAAATACTTGAATAAAATGATCACTTCAATGGATGTTCATCATAACAAGTATATAAATAAATTGCATGTAAAACACTTTGAAGGTAAAGTGAGTTAAATTGAAATCTTTTTTGGGTGAAAATTGGGGTGATTTTATGGAAGAGGGGTTGAGGACTCACTAGTAGTCGACGGTCGTTAACGATACCCTTCCCCTCAGCCTTACAAGCCATGTGTGCTTTCGTTCGTACAAGGAGACAAGCCACCTTCATAACTGCAGAGTCACACACCTTCACCTTGCTTTGTACTAGTTGGAAGAATTTTCCAAGAAAATCTTTGCCCTATGATGTTTATCAACCAAGTTTATGCTTGGAGGTAAATTGAATTAGAGATGCAATCTATGCTAATATGCTTAAATGGAATGCATGTGAGTTCTCCCAAAGAAATATTAGTCTGCAATGCTTTAAAATAATGAAAGACTGCTCAACATAAATTCCAAATATAACTTTAATTGGAGAAATAAATGGAAGTTTGCTTATAGTTGTTGCATATGCAATCGATTGCAAGTGAATTAAAATGATGCAAGTAAGTTGTTTGAAAATAAAACTTGTTTAAGTAGACAATGATGATATAATGCTTCAATGCTCAAGCTAACAATGTAGCATAGAAATGAAGCATGTACTCAAGTGATCATGAAACAATTTGCCAAGGTAAATGAAAAGAAGTTAATAAACTAAATTAAAGCTTGCTAGAAATGTAAAATGCTTGCATGTGAAGAATGCATTGCTTAAAGTAAAGTGTTCACTTCTAGCAACAAGCAACATGAAATAGAGGATGCAAAGCTCAAGTGAAATTGTAGCAAACTTATCTAAATAAAAAAATGTGATGATGAGGTTGCGTAACTTTCCAATTAAGCATGCAAATAAAATGAAAACTAAGAGAATGCAAAAGTCAATCCACCCACATATTTCTCTCCCTAAATGGAGAGAAGGCATGCCATGGGTGATACCCAAGCTCTCACAAGAAAATTAGATCCTTTATTAACTTGCTACAAAGATGGAAAACCTTAAAGGAGGATCTTTACAACATGTGATGCTTTTTGAGCACTAGATATCCTTCTTGAAAATCAAAATTAATAACTAAAGGAGTACAACAAGAGGGCTCTCAAATATGAAAATGTTCAACGCCTTTTTGCATTCAAAAATCAACTTCCAAGATAGATGAATGCTTGTGCAAGAGAAGAGAGGTTAGCCCTCTTTTTTCCATGATATTGTCAAAAAATCAGCCTTCCAAACAATGCTTAGGTCCTTATTGTAAAATCAACTAAAACATTCCCTATCTAGAACAAATTTTCAAAACCAAATGCCAATGTAAGATAACTCTACATTAACAAATCTCTAAAAGCATAGTGGAAAATAATGAACGCAAAAACACAAGTAGAAAGACAAAGCACAATGATCAAGATATTACCATGCTCAAGAAGAACAACACCTCATAAGTGAACCCCAAAGTCTTTTATTGCAATAGAAAATAAGTGTACACAATAACTTGTTTTCAGTGATTACATAGTGAGAGCTCATAGCTCTATTATATAGAAGCTTGGGAGCCAATCCCAAGGAAAATGGTGACAATCCCAAGACAAATAGGTGACAATCCCAATGCTCCTTCATGCAAATTCGAATTTCCCAAGTGGCAACTTGATTTCTACCTCAGAGTCCCACACAATCCTTGATGAGAGAGCTCGAATTAGATGAGAGGACATGTAGGAGAGTGAAGTGGAGTGGTAGGAGACCACTCTCCACCTCACTCAAGTAAACTCTAATCCATTCTTAAGTCAACTCAAGATATCTCCTTGAAGCTCAAGTTAACATCCACAAATTGTGGATCTTGTCACTCGATCTCGTTGTCCTCTCCACAAAAAATTTGATTTACTTGGTTTGTGGCTTATGTGGAGTCCACATCACTTGGTAACTCAATTTTGACCTTTAGATAAAATTCCACCTCATTGACACATCATTTGAGCATGTGTGGATATTTATTTTTCTCCATTTATTTAATTGTTGGGCTAATTTACTGCCACATTTTCCACAAAACTTAGTAAAAGTGGGTTTTGATGGTCTAGAACTTATTTTTTGTCCTTCAAAGTGTGTCATAATATAAAGTTGAGGGTGAGAGTTGTAATTTTGAGCACACATACCCCATACAACTTCTCTAGACATCACTTATTACATTTTACATTCAGTTTTTATTCAAATATCCGCCTTGCGGGGAATTTAGAAAATTAAAAGATTGACCTTTAGACCTAATCAAATTCCACGAAATTTTACGAGTGATCTATTATGGTTATATACAATGACTCTAGACACTAGGACTCACCCAAGGCCTCACCATCGAGCTGCACTCCAGTTTTGGGGTTATGCATGGAGGAAAAAACTCAATTAATTATTAAGTCCCCATAAGCACCTAATAATTAACCAAGTGAAAAAAAACCTCCGAGAGTAATCTCACTTGATGACAAGGTCCCAAGTTACCTAGGCCTGTTACATTACTCAACTCATCATATTAACATTACTTTACAACATCCCCGTATGGGTTGTGGAATCTGAGTACAACAAAAGAAGATGAGAAGAATAAATAGAGTTGAAAAAATTTGATGATACTGTGAACTCTGATGGTACTTGAAGCATCTGATACATCCATAGGCATGGAGTCTTAAATTTTTTTGGGTACACTTCAGTGGTCAACATCCGGCTCCACATGGGGATGCATGCTAGATAGGAAGTGATTATTGATAGTATGCAAGAAACTGGAATTTGCATCCACTAACAAAAGAATATATCAGTTGCGTCTATTCAAAATATCATCATATAAAATCAAATACTTAAAATGGAAATTTTATTCTAAAAGCATAAATGACAATTTATTCAAGAAATGAAGCTAAACCAAAATGACAAGAATAAAGTTAGAAATACAATATAGAGATGCCCCATGGCATCAAATATTCTCTTTGTAGAACAATTTGAGCAGTTGGCCATTGACAGGTAGCTCAAGTGATTCTCTATCCAAGGTGCTCAAGTGGTAGGAATTTTGTCCAACTGCTTCTCTAATAATATATGGTCCAAGCCATAAACTGTCAAACTTACCATGGTTATTTGACTTTTCATTCATGCAATCCCATAACAAAACCATATCATCGTTAGAAAAATTTCTACTCCTAGATGATTTTAAAAATTTCTTTTAACCTTCGATTGATTTTTACAACAATGCTCAAAGACTCTTCTCCTAGTTTCATCCAATTCTACAATTTGGTTAATTATATTTTGCACAACATCTTTCTTAGACGTAAAACTTTGTAGAAGTTGGTAAGCTGGTAGCCTCAAGTGCACGAGAAGGGTGACATCCAAGCCATAAACTAACTCAAGGGGACTCTTCCCTATTGAACTCTTCTTTGTAATCCAAATTTTTATTGCTAGACTCAGGACCATTACCTTGAGGATAGTAGTTTGATGAATGGGATAAAGCAATATCATATGTAAAGCAAAATGATGAGAATTCAACAGAGCTAAAAGCTTTGGCATTGTTAGTTGTGATTTTGGCAGGGACACCAAAACAAGTGATAATTTTGTCTTCAAGAAAATCCATCACTACTTTGTTGGTGGCGTGTTTTGTAGGGATGGCTTCTACCCATTTAATAAAATAATCAGTGTCAGTTAAAATCCATGAGTAGCCATTACTTGAATTTTCATTAAATTTCCCAATAAAGTCCAGCCCCCAATGTTGAAAGGGTGCTTCCACAAGCACCTGATGAAGAGGCAAAGAAGCTAACTTTTGCTTTCCAGTGAATAGTTGACAAGGTTGGCAACTTCTAAAATACTTGTGCACATCAGCAAAAATGGAAGGCCAATAATAACTGGCTCTCAGGATTTTATGGGTTGTAGTCTTAGCAGCGAAATGCCCTCCACAAAATCCAGAGTGAAACTCAGTGAGAAATTTTTTGGCCTCAACTTCATCAACACATTTAAGTATCACCCCCTCTGGATTTCTTCAACCTAGAGCATTCTTCATTATGTAATACTTAGTTGCCCTTAGCCTTAATGATCTTCTTCTATGGCCAACTAGATGGCCAGGGCAAGACAAATTTTGCAAATAATAAATAATGTCTTTATACCATTCAAGTTGGCTTAACTTTTGAAGTTCTGATGAAGTTGATTCCAAATCATTTTGACAAATCAATCCTAATGCCCTCTCATTCCCTTCAGTCAAGATTTGGGCCAGCCCTTGGCCCTTTACTTGGGGGTCGAGTTTCCTAGCTCCCTCGTGCTCCAAGGACTTGGGGACGTTTCCCCACGCTCCCAAAAAACACGGTATGCGAGGAAACTTGAAAGGGGTCGTTTCCTTAGAAAAAATTCACAATTTTTTTCTTGAAACAAAAATATTGTAATTTTTGATATTTGTTGAATGACCGAGAAGGGTTTATGTTATGTGCATTTAACATTTCATTTTTTGTTTGCTCCTTCGTTGAACTGAACACTGCTGCCATCGCCAAGCAACCTTTCTCGGTCTACGTTATGTGCATTTCACATTTCATTTTTTGTTTGCTCCTTCATTGAACTAAACACTGCTACCATCACGAAGCAACCTTTTGTATGCTTCTTTGTTAAATGGAACGTTGCCATTGATGTATCAGACTTGACTTTTATATTATTTAGTATTCAATGTTCATAGTTGGAAGTGGAACATTAAAGTATAAAGTTTAAAATTTTAAACATTTATAAGTTTATTTTCATTGTGCATTGTTAGTAAGTTAATAGACTAGTTACACTGTACAGTTACAAACTTGTATGATATATGATTATAATTTATATGATAATGATATCAATGATCATGCTTTTTGTTTTAAATTTGTTTCAGTTATATGATTCAACGATTTATATTTTATATTTATAAGTTTTTAAGATCCTGACGTCCCCCCACGTTTCCTAAAAAGTGGTAGGGAGCTTTTGCATAGGTCGCTCCTGCATATCCCCGCTCTATCGCCTCATCCCAGAAACTTGGTGGAACATTGCCCTTTACCAACTTGGTAGGTTTAATATCTAAATCATATTCTTGAATCTTTGAGACCCACCTAGCCTTGGTTCCTAAGTGATCTGTTTGAGTTAGAATGTCTTTCACAACAGAGTGGGGGACAAATGCAATTATTCTAGAATATCCCACATAAACTCTAAATTGCTTTAGGGACTTGACTAAGGCATAATCCTGTTTCACCATGGTGCTATATTTCAGCTCAAACCCTTGAAGGGATCTACTCATAAAAGCAATAGGTTGCTCATACTCTTCTTTGTTCTTTTGAAGCAATACTCCTATAATCGTATATGCAGATGCAAAAGAGAAAATCAAGAAATCCTTTGAATAATCAGGGCTCTCAAGAATAGGTGCTTTGGTAATAGAATCCTTAATTTCCTGAAAAGCCTTTCTTCCTTCATTTCCCCAAACAAACTTAACATCCTTCTTTAAGAGAGATTGAATGGGTTTAGCTTTTTTTCGCATTCTTTGGAATAAACTTTGTAAGAAAGTTGACCTTTCCTAGAAAGGATTGAAGAGACTTGATATTATGAGGCGAAGGGATCTTTTGAATAACCTCAACTCTCTCAGGGTCAATCTTTATCCCATCCTTGGAAATGATGTGACCAGGAAACTTCCCTTCAGTTACTCCAAAAACAGACTTAGCAGGATTCAAGGATATTCCATATTCTCTACATCTATCAAAAATTTTCCTTAGATGACCCACATAAGAAACTCCACCTTTAGAAAAAACAGTTAAGTCATCTTGATAGATCTCAATGAATTTCCCAATCAGGCCCTTAAAAGCATAATCCATAGCCCTTTAAAAAGTTGCTCCAACATTAGTTAGTCCAAAAGCAATCATTAAATACTCAAAAGTACCCCATGGTGTGGTGAATGTTGTCTTATGCTTATCTTCCTTCTTTGCCATGACTTGGTTGTATCCTAAAATTCCATCCAATAAGGACGTGATTCTTGATCCTGTTACCCTTTGGCATAAAGTTTCCATGTTAGGTAAAGGGTAATTGTCCTTTTTACAAGCAAATTGAGATTTCAAAAATCTACACATAGTCTGATTGATCCATTCTTCCTCACAATAACCAAGTTTGAGCACAATGGTGGAATGCCTAGTGTGAACTATGATTCTAGCTTGGAGCATCTTTTGCTCCAAGGGGGCTAATATAGGATTTATTTGCCTAAGTTTTTGCCTAAAGGTCTTGACATTCTCAATCTTTAGAGGGATAGGATGTTCCATGACATTTTCCCTATATCCTTTCAACTCATCATATGAAAAGGCCAAAACATCCCTATATTCTTGAAGTAAATTTACTAATTTTCTCCTTTCCTCCTTAGTGGTACCCTTCCTTGTCTTAATAATCTTTGGATCACGAGTGGTACCAATGTTTACTTCAATGACTTCCCCTTGGTCATTTTTCTTATCCTCTTTTCTCTTCACAACATCATGCCTATAAAACATTTGCTCCATGACTACATGATTCCTAGGAGTGGGATTTGACATTTTGTTACACTCCACATAGTTGCAACCCTCTTCTTTGTAGTCAATCTTGAAATCTTAAAATTCCTCCGTAGTATTCAAAAATCTAATCACTTGGCTTTCATCATTGAAGATTTGCTAATGCTCAATATTATTAGGAATTGATGGTCTAAAAATAACTTCCATTTGTTGAGAAATCAATGCTAGAAGAATTAGGTTTAGATTTCTCTTTCTTGATAATTACTTGTGAGTTATGTTGGCTTCTTTTATATCTTATTATCTTTCATCAAGCAATTAACAAATTGTGTGTGTATGAAGACCACACGAACAAGAAACACAAGATGTAGGCACTCTGCCAAGGCAAAACCCCTATCTAGGGGAAAACCCAGTCAAACTTCTTCCTTCAGTAGTTAAGACGAGATAATCCAAGACTCTTCAACCTAGACACAAACCTCCTCCAACCACCAAGCTAACCCTTCCTTCCAACAACTTCGATCTAGGTCTTCAACCTTGCAGCAATAACTCTTCGACCCGACAAATCCAAAATTTCGACCTTCCAGCGACAGAATCTTCAACCTAGCACTTTCAGAATTTCGAACCTCCCAACAGCAGAACTTCGATCCTGCAAATAGTCCAGTAACTTCGCATAAAAGAGAGAGAGATAGCCCAGAAACTTCGACTTGCACTTCTTCCTTCTTCCCCTTTAACTTCACACTTCCTTGATGTGTATCAAACTTGTTGAGTTGATGTCCAAATAAATTGAACTGCTCTTGTATAGATAGCCTCTTCTGTGGGTCAAATTGTCCTCTTGTAGGCCGACTTCATCAGGTTAGGGCTGACTTGGTGTGGAGGTGACAAAATACATTTTTGGCTCAATAAGAATTCTTTTGACTAACTAAGGTTAGATGCAATTATCTTGGTAGGTTTTAGACTAAATGCCTATTCTAAATGAGACTTTGACCTATAAAATGATGACCCAAGACCGAACCTAGTTACATTTTTCAACACCATCTTAATCTCATCATCCATCAAGTCCTCCCCAAGCTGTAAAGTAGATGAAGCAACAACTATTCGTCAGCTTGTACATTTCTTTCTCTTGGAATTGTTTGAAGATCCAATGCATCAAAGTATTCCATATTATCCCAAACAACATTGCGATACTTCTTTATCTATCATTCTTATAAGCAAATTGATTCTTCGCTTGAAGAATATCTAAATTAGAGTCCCCTTTGATATTAAGCATTTTAATTTTCAAGTCTTTTGCCAACTCTAGGCCTAACAACAAGTCTTCATACTCTGCCACATTGTTAGTTGCATCAAATTCCAATCTATAGGCAAACTTTATATGATCAAGGGGAGAGGTAAGGACAATTCCGGCACCCTTACCAAAATTTGAATGGGCACCATCAAAATTCAAATGCCAAATCAAATCTTTCTTACTTTCAACTTCCTCCTCCAAAGGAGCAATAGAGTTAGCCAAAATAATATAATTTCCCAAATCATCAGATTCACACACAATTTCATTATAAGGCTTTTTGGGATCTTCTACCTGATACTTTCTTTTCAACTCCCTATCCAATTTAACCATGATGCTCTCACTATTAGGGATGGTAGCATAACTTAAACCCATGTGCAAACTACCCCCTATATTAGCTCCCCACTTTCTAGACAACAACATCCCCCAAGCATCAGGCACATCGATATCCATGGTGATCATAATATTAGGATGTACTGTCAAGTGGACTTGAAGATCCTTTATCAAACCACAAACTTCAATAATTTTTTAATCCATAGCACAAATGTTGTGGTAAGGTCTAGAAATCCTCAAGTTCAACTGATTCATGACATTTTTGGTCAAAGCACAAGATGATGCCCCATATTCAAACATACAATTGTGCAAAAGAAAACCATTAACCAACATTGTAATGAAAAAAGGTTGATGGTCTTTGATATGTCTACTTTGCAAAGTGAATCTTGAGGATTTCAGTTACAGGTACTAAAATCTTTGCATTATTTATCCATCCTCCCAAGTTAATATTTAAACCAGATGTAGGTGGAGTGAAAGTCATAGGGGCATTTTGATTTGTCACTTGTTCCTTGCCCTTTATTTGGTAACTTAAACCTCTACCTTTGGCTATCTCTAAAATCTGATTTGATGAAGGCTTTTCTCCATATAATTTTGTGATCTTATCCAGCTCTCTAAAGTTATTCACACTCTAGGAAGATGGAGACTTCGTATTTATCTTTTGGCTATTCTCCATAATTCCCATCCAATTCTCCATGGACAAATGATGCTCCTTGCCAACCACATTTACTTGCTCACTTGTCCCAACCATTCCTCCTTCCAAAATCCTTCTCACATAAGGACAAATGTCTTCATCGTGCATTTCATCACAAGGTCTACAATAAGGAATAGAATCACTAGCTAAATTAGTAGACTCAAGTGGATTTGGTGGCTTATGTTCATTGAGAGATCCCCTCTTTTGCCATCTTTCATTTCCTCTATTTTGGAATCTCCTAGCATGATTTCTTTCCATGGCTACCAATCTATTTTGGATGACATTCATTTGAGTAGTGTGATTTGCTTCCATAGCCTTGATGAGTTGAGTTGATTCTTTGATAGGATCATGGGCATTTTCTTCCTTGGCCTTTCCTTTGGATTCATGAGACTTTGATGGTCTTCTATTGAAACCAGGAATTTCAGACTTTCTTGATTCATGCCTAGCCTTCTCCATCTTCAAGGCTTTAGTTTGAGCTTCATTTAGATTTGAAAGCTCCTTCCTTAGTTGATAGGTAGTGTCCCACCAAAAGCATCTAAATAAGAGCACAAAAGAAACTTTTCAGGGGGTTTAACATCATTAGGCATACTTTTCACCAAGTTATTAAATATCTTGTTAAACTCTCCATAGTATTATTCTCATTTTTCTTCATAAAGATAGTAGCATTAATCAAGCATATATTCTCTTTCTTCTCTCCAAATTTATACATAAAAGCATTAATGATGGCTTGCAATGAGTTATAAGAGTTAGCAGGTTGCTTAGTGAACCAATCAAGAGCATCCTCCTCTAAGGAAAGGACAAAGAGTCTCATCTTTACATCCTTTTAGTTAGCAATGTTAGACTACTTAAAAATGTAAACATTGAAGTTCTTAACATGTCATGTAGCACTAATGGCATTGTTACCTTGAAGAGAAGGCAACGTTTCAATAGCCTTGTCAGGGATATTGTTGGGATAACCATTTATGTTAGTAAAGTCACAAGGAGTAAAAATATCATTCATGATGCTAGGCTCTACTTGCACTTGAAAAAGCAAATGGATATCAGAAATAACCTCCTGCCCAAGATTAACAAGAAGTCTACTATGAGAGAGTCTATTTAACCTCGCTCTAAAAAGCCTTTCAGGCTCAAGAGTTGGACTAACTAGACCACTTGAATTTCTCCTAGTAGAAACTCTTGCAGAATTTGAATTAAGTGGAATTGCCACTTGAGCAGGACAGGAATCTAACTCTAAAAGTCCAATATGCTAAAACCAAAATTTAGTCTATTCTCCAGGTGCTAGATGACTTGTCCCCGACAACGACGCAAATAATGTTGATTGTTGCCTTGCACAGACACCTAAGTTAGTGATAAGAAGCCCTTAACCCCCCAATGTATGGTTGGTGGCAGTACTAAGACATGGGGCTGCCAGCTATTCCTAGCTCTCTCCTTTTAAGATCTCTCCTAGGTAAGCTAAGGGGGTGGTCCCTAGTGAAAAGTTAGATAAAAAAAAAGATATGAAGTTTCTAGGAGATAGTAATGTCAATTGGATTATTTTAAGATTATGAGCAAGTTTCAACAAATATGATGAGCAATACAAGATATGAAATGAAAGATATTCTCAATTACCATCAACACATAATTCAAAGATGAACTTGTAAAACCAGTGCTTTCAAGATTGTTGCAAAATAATAAACACTTGCTCAAAAATAAAATGTTTCAAAACGAAACACTAAGTAATCCTGCAAAACAAATGAATGTTATATAAAGATGATATCAATTTGCAAGGTATACAATTGCTCTTAAAGAAATGCTTTAAGCAATGATACTATCATTCATAATTCAAAAGCATGTTAAATATCAAATGAGTTTCAAAAATGAAATGAACCAAAGCTTTACTTGCCCCAAAAAGATATTGCACTTGCTCAATGAAATACTTCAATAAAATGATCACTTCAATGGATGTTCATCATAACAAGTATATAAATAAATTGCAAGTAAAATACTTAGAAAGTAAAGTGAGTTAAAATGATGTGCACTTAACTAAGGTTAGATGCAATTATCTTGGTAGGTTTTAGACTAAATGCCTATTCTAAATGAGAGATCTTCTTTTCAAACTCTTGCCAAAGGGTAAAAATTGGAGTGACTATAAGGAAGAGGGGTTGAGGTCTCAATAGTAGTTGTTAACGATACCCTTCCCCTCACCCTTACAAGTCATGCTTGCCTTTGTTCCTACAAGGGGACAAACCACCTTCATAACTGTAGGGTCACATACCTTCACCTTGCTTTGTACAAGTTGTAAGAATTTTCCAAGAAAATCTTTGCCCTATGATGTCTATCAACCACGCTTATGCTTGGAGGTGAATTGAATTAAAGATGCAAGCAATGCTAATATGCCTAAATGGAATGCATGTAAGTTCTCCCAAAGAAATATTAGTTTGCAATGCTTTAAAATAGTGAAAGACTGCTCAACATAAATTGCAAATATAACTTCAATTGGAGAAATAAATGGAACTTTGCTTACAAGTGTTGCATGTGCAAATTGCAAGTGAATTAAAATGATGCAAGTAAGTTGCTTGAAAATAAAACTTGTTTCAAGTAGACAATGATGATATAATGCTTCAATACTCAAGGTAACAATGTAGCATAGAAATGAAGTATGTATTCAAGTGATCATGAAACAATTTGACAAGCTAAATAAAAATGAGTTAAACTAAATTAAAACTTGCTAGAAATGTAAAATGCTTGCATGTGAAGAATGCATTGCGTAAAGTGTTAACTTGTAGCTCAAAGCAACATGAAATAGAGGATGCAAAGCTTAGGTGAAATTGTAGCAAACTTATCTAAATAAAAAAAAAATGTGATGACTAGGTTGTGTAAATTTCCAATTAAGCATGCAAATAAAACGAAAACTAAGAGAATGCAAAAGTCCTATTTCTCTCCCTAAATGGAGAGAAGGGATGCCATGGGTGAAACCCAAGCTCCCGCAAGAAAATTAGATCTTTTATTAACTTGCTACAAAGATGGAAAGCCTTAAAGGGGGATCTTTACAACATGTCAGGCTTTTGAGCACTAGATCTCCTTCTTGAAAATCAAAATCAATAACTAAAGAAGTACAACAAGAGGGCTCTCAAATATGAAAATGCTCAAGGCTTTTTTGCATTCAAAAATCAGCCTTCAAGATAGATGAATGTTTGTGCAAGAGAAGAGAGGCTAGTCCTCTTTTGTCCACGACCTTGTCAAAAAACCTGTCGTCCAAACAATGCTAAGGTCTTGCAAACAAATAATAAGTAGTTTCAAGCCTTCGCCTCTTCAATCCTGTCAACAAAGGGTGAGCCAATCTTCATATAGAATCTGAATTTTCTCTGCAAAACTAACCCTCAAGATTAGTGGAAAATAAAGAGAAATGCTAACAAATAATATCTACAAATATTCTACAAAATTAGACCAAGGAATTAGAACAAGACTCCTCTCTTTGCCTAATCTTCAACATGCTCTTCAATAGCAAAATAAAATCAATATTAGAACAAGAATTTGAGATAAATGATTTTAAATGAATGTTGACTTGAAATCTAAGTCACCTGACACGGG
>APFE031665089.1:162657-213641 GCA_000404065.3 Pinus taeda
TTTCCCACATTGGGTTTTTCCGGGGACATTGGTCCAAAAATAATGGTGTCATGTGGTGTGTTTGTTCTTGTTTCTTTTAGTTGCTGATTTGTAATATGTTGAGCATGCACTGGTATTTATTTTTAGTATTTACTTTGTAAATAAACTGTTAAAGAAAAATAACAAGTAGGTAAGAATAAATCAGAAAAAGTGCATGAAGAGTTTTTAACTAAGGAAAATTAGAAACTTCAACAGATGATACTGGTCCAAAGTTGCAGATGACACAGACTTGAAGTTGTAGATGACACAAATCCGAGGTTGCAGAGATGTGCCTTAGGGCTGAGCTTGCCTCAGAACACATATCTGAAGTTGCAGTAGGGAGGGCCAAATTTAGTCTTGTCACAGAATTGAAAGTTCTGTTCAAGGGGGAGACTGCTCCAAGGCCGATGTCTGCTTAGCAAGGGTCTGGGTCTTGTTCCCTAATAGAACCCCAAAGAAGCACGGAAACAAACACAATAAAAGATAATCAAAACACCCAAAAGACCTCGCCTCCCCTCAGTTCCTAGGTTCACAAGTTGTGAACCTTTAATTCTCCTATTGCCTCAGATTCATATGCTTATTCTTGCTTAGATGGATCGAATGGATGACCAAATGAGAGCGAGTGAGGTCCTATATATACTAGTTATGTTCATGAATGAATGAACATGTCTTTTGGTGAGGCTGACTTGTTCAGGGCAAGGTCGACTTCAAAAATTGCATCATGTTGGTCCAGGGAACCTTTAATCATCCTTGATCTATGGTGTTCCTTTAATCACGCCAACAATTTTCCTCAAATCATGGATTTCATGAAACTTCCGTAGGTTAATGTGCAAGATAGATCAAGGGCTATTATAACAATTCCCTAAAATGTGCATTGGATATCTTTTCTGTGCTCTGCTCTGCCCATTTGACTGAGTCCCATTAAATCATTGTCTTGAGGTGGCTTCCTCTTCCATGAGATATGCATTTGAGTTCATTTGCAGTATGATAGCTAAATATCTCTTATTCAGCAAAGGCATTCATTACACAACATTAGCAACTAAAACAAGCTGGATGGTTGTGGATGTGTATATATTGCTGCTAAGTATGCTATAGGTATATAGATGGTATTGATTTTCACCTGCTACTTATGGATTTTCAGGAAGATCATTGACACAACTATATCCTTAAGTCGTTGATATAGCTTGTATCTTTCAACATGAGTTGTGGTCTGAGTTCATTTGCAGTATGATAGCTAAGTATCACTTATTCAGCAAAGGCATTACACAACATTAGCAACTGAAACACGCTGGATGATTGTGGATGTGTATATATTGCTGGTAAGTATGCTACAGGTATATGGATGGAGTTGATTTTCACCTGCTACTTATGGATTTTCACAAAGATCATTGACACAAGTTACAACTATATCCTTGGACCTTAAGTCGTTGATATAGCTTGTATCTTTCAACATGAGTTGTGGTCCAATTCTGGGATAGTCTGATTGGAGTTTGAAATTTGGGCTGCAAGTCAGTGTTGTGTCTATGCCATATGGCACTGTATTTATTGATACAAATAGGCTGCTGTTTTGGCTTGTTCAATCATAGATCCATTATCACTCTGCCACCACCTCCTCCTATGGTGGAGTAACATAAGTTCATGTTCCTAGTAATGGTGGGTGATCAACACAATGACTCCTCACTTTGTTCTCAATCATAGTATAGTTGACCTTTGCTTTGACATCAATGATAATCCTTCAACGCTTATTATGGCATGATGATCTCATAGTTCAACAACAACAAAATGGGACGAGGGATTGGCCTTCGAGAAAATTTCTTGTAACAGTTAGTTTGTAACCCCCTCCCAAAAATAATGATTTGACTTGTCATTTATCAATGTTCTCACCCCAATTCTTAGGCTCATTACTTCCTAGTGATTTCCTTGCTAAAAATAAATTTTAAAATCAGCTCACTGAATAAAATGCACAAACTAGAATTTTTAACTGTCAAAATACAACAAAACCAAATGAAACCAATTTTCACACGTACAGAAATATTTTTCCCTTGAAATCAACTTCTCATTAAAATAACTTCAAAGCTTACAAGGTGTCCTTGACTGGGAAAATGGCCCTCAAAGAAAACAATATAAGCTACATCAAAATTTCAAAATTTTTCTTGGAACCTGTATGGCCTGTACAACCCTCAAAATATTTATTGAATAGTCCGTTGATCTGTTGGCTGTTGTACAACTTGCTTGTGGCAGTTGTATGGCCTGCTTGCATCTGCTGTAAAGCCCACGTGCCACACGTTACATCCCGCATGCAATTGCTGTACGAATTGCAAATCTACCCCTTGTACAACGTGCATACTGCTTGTTGTGTGGCCTGTGTGTGGGTTGATATCTTTAGCTGCCTACTCGATATCATCTCCAAATTAGATCAGTGGATGAATCTCCTCTATCACCATTGCTGAGATCTCCATGAGTCATTGTCCTCTGTATCTTAGTCACTCAATGTATGTGTCTTTCATCTTCACCTAGTCTTGCTTTTATAAATTTGAGTTATTGCTTGCTGCTTGGGAAAGAAGCCTTGGCAGTTTTGTTAAGTGCACACCCTTTGTACACCCCCTGCTGCTCTATGCTGAAATCTGCAAGACTAGTGACCATCGCTCTCAGAATTGTCAATGCCCTGTAGTGCAGGTGTCCTATCCTCTTGTGCCACAACTCACACAGGTTGTCATTGCTATGAATCAAGGCTTGAACGAGTTTACCATGTAACTTGTATAGATTTCCCTCTCTAACCCTAATGACATCTACTGTGTCGGGGCTAGATTCTTTCGGACAAATGAGTACTTGCCCTTGCTAAAACATAACGACAAATCCCCTATACTCCATAACTAAGATTGAGAGCAGATTCTTCCAAAGTCGGTACATATAGCACATCCTTGACTTCTAATTCACCACTTGACTCGAGTTGGAACAAAATTGTCCCCACCCCCCTCACTGCATGCTTAGCATCATTGCCAAGCTCCACATGAATAATTAAGTCCTTCATCAAATAGCTAAATAGCTCTCGTGCTGCTGGCAGTGATAAAATGCACCACTGTCCAAGTACCATGCACTTCTAGTGATATTGTTGGTAGAAACATAGGAGATTAGTGGGAAGTCACTTTAAAACTTCACAACAAAATCATCCAATTGAGTTTCTGCTGATGCTACTACCTGCTGCAATTTTCCCTTGCCCTTCTTTTTCTTTGGATACTGAGATGCATAATGTTGATTCTTGTGGCATATGAAGCACTTGACCTTTCTCAAGTCCTTCTTCTTCCCTAGTTGTGAGGTTGACCCTTCACTTTTACCCTTCTTGTTGAACCCTTTCCTTCAGCCTTTTTCACCTCACTCACAAGGGATAGGTTCTCATCTCCTTCTTGCTTGCTGGCTTTGGGCTCCTCTTAAGTCTCCTCTAGGATGCCATTATCCCAAAGCGTCTCAAAAGTGGGAAGTTTCTCCCAAGCATAGATACCCTTGACAAATGGTTCCCAAGGCTTTGAGAAATCTTTCAGTGCTTTATTAACTATCTTTGCATTGGTCACTTCTCCCCTATTGCTGCAAGTTGATCATGTATCTAAGTGGTTCTCATGAGGTTGCTGTTAACATTGTTGGATCTGGACATCTGCATGGATTTGAGCTTATTTCTCAACATCATCTTCCTGTTCGTGTTGTCGCTCTAGAAAAATACCCACTATAGCATTTAACATTTCTTTGGTTGATTGTTTCTCAAAGAAGTGAGAAATTAGATGAACCTTCACTTCCTTCAAGATCACCCACTGGGCTTTGGTCTTCTTCTTTCGATGAGCAACTAATTGCTGTGGATTTGTTGGTGAAGGAACTACTTGGTTAACAATTTCCCAAAGGTCATATTCTGTCAAAAGTAAAGTAACCCTTGTTTCCCTGTTAGTTTTTGTTGCGTCGAATGTGTTCTAGCCACGAAATTTGGTGGAGGCTAGAATACATGAGATCTCCAAGACCCAGAAATCATTTCTGGAAATCCACCTAGAAGTGACTTAATTAGATTATTAACCAATATTTTGATGTTTCTTAAGTCTAAACTTGGTTAATTAATCAATATTAATTAAGTCAAGATGAGAATCATCTAGAAATTCACACGGACCGATTCCGAGATGATCTTAGCCATTGATTAAGTTTTAATCTTGACCGTTGGTGCTCCAACAATGGATTATAAGAGGAAGCCGATGGGCACTTGGAAAACACACTTGAGTACACCAGAAATTTGATTTCCTAGGCAGATCGATTTCCAGAGTAGCAACAGTTAGCTATTGGAGAGCCAGAGATTGAAGTAGTGAGTGAGGGGCAGGGACAGCGAGTCCGAAGGAGATTTTCCAGATTCGGAGAGGCAGCAACAAGAGGGCCGAGTTATTCCCAGTGAGGTAGCATAGAGAACTGCGCAGTTGCTTCAGATCGACAGTTCGATTTGCTAGAGAGAAATTCGTTCTCAGCTCCAGAGGCCGGGCAAAGGTTCTAGAGTGTCAGAGAGACGACTTCCTCAGTAGAGGCAGGCAAAACGACTTCATCAGAGATTGGTTGGAGGTTTGACATCATAGAGACTCTGCAGAGTAGCGCAAAGGCTGACGCAGAGGTTGACGCAAAGGGTCCAGGAGGCCGAGTTTTCTGAAGGAAGGTTGTGTTAGGATTGCTTGTGGAGGAAGGGAATTCCCTTCAATAATTTTGCCCAGATTTTCTTGTTGTGGATTGCCAGTTTCAGGCATCCAGATGCTGCATAATATAATAAAACCCTCATCTGTTGCACTAGTTTTCCCGCATTGGGTTTTTCCGGGAACTTTTGTTAGAAAATAATGGTGTTAATTTTTATGTGTGTGCTAGTATTTTCTTAGTTCCAGCGCTATTTATTTTTGCATTTGTCATTTGTGAAGGTTGCAGTGTGTTTATTTCGATGTTGCTGTAGCAATAAACTGAATAATTAATTTATTAGTTAGATAAATACTACTAGTTGCTGCAATAGGATTCCGGTTTTCGGAATTTTTACATGGTATCAGAGTGTCACTGATCAATCGAAGAGCTCATAAGCGAGAGAAGGAATTTCACTGTTCAGTAAGAGTAGTAGGCCAAAATTCCTAGGAGCAACACAATCCATTGCTAGGCGGGATGAGTTGCTTGGGGAAGTTTGATTTTTTCGAGCAGAGAGGTAGAAAAATTCGACTTTCCAGATTGAGTGATTCCAACAGGTAGAGGGAGCAGCTTAGATTTTTCTTTGGGCAGATTTTTGGCTGGACGTAGAGGGTTTTGCAGCGGTTCTCTAGAGAAAAACCAGCGCCAGGTGGAAGAGAAAAGCAACACACAACAAAGGGAAAAATTTCCTCGGGGAACTGAGTCTCGGAAGTTTGAATTTCCATTAGCAGATTGGCAATAGTGGCTAGTAGAGCCATGCATTCCATAAAGGAGTGTGAACAACAATAGCTGAGCACAGGGAAAGAGGGAGTTTTCGACATTATCAGAGATGGCCACAACTGGGTTGAGAGATCAGGACAAATTGGCTGGCTCCTCCAACTATGTCATCTGGAAGGCTAGGATATCCTTCTTGTTGGATGAACATGGTCCGAAGCTCTATATAGACATTGTTGTGGCAGTTCCCCAAGATGTGAATCAATTGAAGGAATATAAGAAGGAAATGGCAAAGGTGAAGCGACTGATCCTGGATGGAGTCTGAGACCATATAGGCTCACACATAGTTGGCAAGGATACTACCAAAGAGAAGTGGGATGCTCTTGCCACAATATATCAAGGCACTTCATAGCAGTGGAAGATGTTCCTAGAGGAAAAGCTGAGATGCATCAAGACGCAGAAAGGGGAGGGCATAGGTCCCTTCCTCGCCAAGATTTAGAAAGTCTGGGACCAACTTGCAGTTGTTGGGGCAGCGCCTCAACCAACAGAGCTATTGAGGTTGGCATTGAATAGTGTCTTTGAGGAGTGGCAAGTATTTGTCCAAAGCGTATTGGGCAGAGGCAAGCTACCAAATTGGGACAAGATTTGGGTTGATCTGCAGCAGGAGGAGTTGAGGCGAGCTCTGCTAAAGAAATCCATCAGTAGCAACAGTAGCAACAGACTGAAGGTGGTGAAGGAGGAGGAAAATGTGGTCTTCGCATCAAAGGGTCCTAGTCAGGGGCAAGGGGAGCAAAGAAAGAGCAAGGACCTGTCGAAGGTCAAATGCTTCAGGTGTGGTGAGCTTGGTCACTATAACATGTAGTGTCCTCTCAGGAAGAAGGACAATTGGGAGAAGCAAGAACAATAGGTAGCTTCTGCAGAGATCGATAGGTTGTCCTCTAGATTAGAGGAAGACTTCGCAATGTTTGCAGATATACCACCAGGAGTGAGGTGGGGAGATTTGGTACTATAGTCCCAAAGAACTACAAAGATTGGGCAGGGTCCTTGAGGAGTCCAATGGATCATTACCTAGCTACGAGGGCCCACAATATTCAGCAGCATGATGAATCAATGGCAGTTGATGCAGTGGTACCAGAGTGACAATTAAATATGCTAGACTTCGGAGGTGATCCACACTCGGCTTCTTTCCCGTGAATACTTCTTCGGGTGCTGTATTATCAAGACTCCTATGAGGACTTTTATTTTGAATGTATTCAACTGTCATTGTTGCGTCTCCCCATAAGAACTTTGGTAGCTCTTGATCAAGGGGCATAGTTCGAATGCCTTCTTCAATTGACCTATTCTTCCTTTCGGCCAATCCATTTTGTTTTGGATAATAGGGAACAATGAGCTTCCTCTTAATACCTGCTTCCTTACAATATGCAATCAATTCCTTAGAAGTGTATTCCCCACCATTATCAGACCTCAGAGTTGTTATCTTTCTTTCGGTTAGGGTTTCCACTTCAGCCCTAAACTCCTTGAACTTATCAAAAATTTCATCTTTTGTTTTGAGAAGGTATAGCCATGTCTTTCTAGAATGGTCATCAATAAATGTCACATAGTAGAGATAACCTCCAAGTGATTTGTCAGACATGGACCCACGCACATCAGAATGGATGAGGTCTAATATCTCTTTAGACCTAGTTTCACTATTGTGAAATGGCTTTCTTGTATGTTTTCCCAAAGAGCATTCCTTGCACACACCTTCATGATCCAACTTCATATTAGGAATACCATGAACCAGTTGACTAAGAGTAGGGATGACCTTATAATGTAGATGACCATACCTCCTATGCCATAGCTCAATGGGACTTATCTCCATATGAACCAAAGCTTGACGAAGTGGTGTAATGACTCTATAAAGACTTCCTTCATGGACTCCAATAACCTTAGCTTTATCAATGCTAGAGTCTTTTCCCTAAACCAATAGTTTTCCATCAACAAAAACAATTCTTTCCCCTTTATCTTCTAAATAAGAAATAGAAAGCAAATTATTTTTCAAACCTGGAACATATAAAATGTTGTTGAGATGCAGCTTCGATCCATTATCCAACTTCAATGATGTTGATCCTAGGCCTCTAATAACATAGCTTCTGTTGTCACCCAATTACACTACATGAGAAGATGGCTCCTTTGATAGTGTATGAAGTTGTTTACTTTCACCTGTCATGTGTCTCGACGCTCCACTATCAATGATCCAAGCATTGCCATCAGTAAGAGAACTTGTAAGAGCAGCCAAGAATCGTTGACTTTTGACCTTGTTGAACAAGTAGTAGATGACCTTCTTGATCTAGCTTCCAACAGTGTTGATACCCATTCTTATGTAGTTCATCATAGAGGGACAATCCATGCCAACAAAGTGATCTTCGATTCTTCATGACCTTAGCTCTGATACCATGTTGGAAAATCAAAGTAGTTATATTAGGGTTTGATTCTTCTTTCTTGATAATTACTTGTGAGTGTATGAAGATCACAAAACAAGAGACACAAGATATAGGCATTATGCCAGGGAAAAACCCCCCTCGAGGGGAAAACCCAGTCAAGATAATTCTTGCTTTCAATAGTATTCTTTGAGACTCTTCACATTAGACAAAGACCAAACCTTCCCTCCACACCAAATCAACTTCCCAAATCTTAGACCCCTTTCTAGCAACTTCGACTAGGTAGTAGCTTCCGACATCAGGCAACTTCCGACAATAGTGAAACTTGGAAGACTTTGATTTCCCAATCTAGGGCACGAAACAAAGAGAGAGAGGCACGAAACGTTCTATTTTCTTCTTCTCCATAGACTACCCCAAACTCGAACTTCCTTTGGCTTTCCGGCAACAGACTTCGCACTTCTCTAGCTACTCTTGAGATATCGAACTAGATTGAGATGTGATGCTCCAAATGACTTCGACTAGCTTGTATTTGTATTTATAGGCTTCTTGTGGGTCGAATTAGGGTCCGTAGGCCGACTTGATCTCTTACAGGCCGACTTGGTGTGGAGGATACATAAATATTTGACTCAATACTAAATCTTTTTATATGATTCAAAAGCCCAAGAAGGGTCTCTTTGAATGTACAATGACTCTATAAGCTCAATATTAATCCTAGGAGTCCACGATGGGGACTTTGACTAATATAATGATGACCCAAGCATGAAACCCATATGCTTTAATAAGTCATTATTACAATAATAAAAATTCTTTTCTTTATTCTTTTGACAAGTACATTTCATGATGACTCAAGTACATTAATGAAGACCGAACATAGTTACATTTTCCAACAATAATGACAAATAAATTGTTGATAGATGATTCGATCCTGTTGAAAAAATTGGTACTTCCGTTTCTTAGAACTTTAACAAGAAACTGTGCAACATCTGGCTCCATACGGGGACACGTTGCTTCCAAGAAGTAACGCAAGAACCCAAAAATCCTACATCTAAGAAAACATAAGTCCATCAAATAGATATCCATTCAAAATCGAAATCATCATGCATATATAAAAAATATCGCTAGAATAGAAAATCTAACTTCTGCTTCCTTAAAACTTTAACAAGAAACTGTGCAACATCTGGCTCCATATGGGTACAAGTTAGTTTTTGTAGCATTGGATGTGTTCTAGCCTTGAAATTTTGTGGAGAGGCGAGAATGCAGAGATCTCCAAAACATAGAAGTCGTTTCTGGAAATTCAGTCAGTTTTTAAATATTTCCTAAGTTTAAACTTAGGGAATATGGATGATTAATCAGAATTAATTAAGTTATGGTGTGAATGTTCTAGAAACTCATACGGATCAACTTCAAGTTAATCCTAGCCATCAATTAAGATATATTCTTGGCCGTTGAAGTCTCAACAAAGGATTTGATGGGGCTTGGACAAATCACTTGTGCAGTTCGATTTCATGAGAAGATCGATTTCCTGAGGAGTAACATTCAGTTGTCGGAGAGAGAGCTAGATGAATCGAAGCAGTGAGAGAGGGGTAGGGAGAGTGAAATCGGAGAAAGGATTTCAGTTCTGGTGAGTGCATCTGTAGAGAGGTAGAGGAGCCACAGTGAGGTTGACACAGAGCAGTGCAGTAGCCTCTAGAGGCAATTTCGAAATTGCTGGGGAAAAGCAGAGTTTCAGTGCCAAAAGCTAGGTAGAGGTTCGAGAGGCAAGGAGAGACATTTTCCTCGACAACAGTAGACCTGGCGGCTTAAGGGAAAGCTGTTTCGAGTTGAGTGCAGAAGTGACTGCGCTAGTGTGACGTAGTGATTGCGCAGAGCCAGTTTGGACGACTCAATTTGAGCTGAGGTCAAAGCCCGGATTTTCCTACGGAGTGAGGAATTTCCTCACTAGATTTTTCTTGCCAATATTTCTCTATAGGATTGCAATTTTCAGCATCCAGTGGTACTCAGATTATTTCACTGCTGCATAATAATAAAACCCTAAGCTGCTGCACCAGTTTTCCCAAGTTGGGTTTTTCTGGGACATTGGTCAAAAAATCGTTGTGTTACTTTATGTGTTTGTGTTAGCATTTATTCCAGTGTTTATCTCTTCCGCAGTTTTAATTGTGTAGGTTGTAGTGTGATTGATTTAGTATTTGTTTTAACACAATAAATAAATTGTTAAAAATTAATTTAACAATTAGGAGAATTATTTCTAGTTGTTGCAATAGGAATCGCGTTTTCTAATTTTCACATGGTATTAGAGCGCATATGATTAGCTGGAGACCTTAGTAGTGAAGGAAGAGAGAGTTTCACTGTTCATTGATGGGTAGTAGGTAGAAATCCCAGAGGCAGCACAGTCACCTTGGCCAAGAGGTTGAATTTCTTGAGGAGAATCGAATTTTCTGTGAGAGGGACAAAAAAATTCGATCTCTCTAGATCAAGGAATTCGAGAGGCAGAGGAACAACCAATGCTTTTTTCGCAGAGAAGATATCTAGCTCGACGCAGTAGTTTTGCAGCAGTTTGCTAGAGCAGAACTAGCATCAGGTGGAAGAAGAGCACGCACTAAGGGAAAATTTTCGTCAGGGAACTTCTAGTCTCAAGAAGTTCGATTTCCCTTGCAGATCAATAGTCATTGTGAGTAGTTTTTCTCACTCCAAAAGGGAGTGCGAATATCCTAGCAACAACTGAGTAGAAGGGAAGAGGATATTTTTGACATTATCTGAGATGGCTACTGTTGGACTACGAGATTAGGATAGGTTAGACGGTGCTTCCAGCTATGTCATCTGGAAGGCAAGGATGTCCTTCCTTCTGGATGAATATGGCCTGAAGCCATTCATAGATGCGGTGGTAACTATCCCCACAAATGCAGATCAATTGAAGGAGTATAGAAAGGAGATGGTGAGGGTAAAGTGGCTGATACTTGACGATGTTCGAGATCACATTGTATCACACATAGCGGGGCTAGGGAACGACCAATGAGATATGGGATACACTATCCACACTATACCAAGGAACTTCTAAGCAGCGTAAGATGTACTTGGAGGAGAAGCTGAGATGCACTGAGACGCAGAAAGGGAACGCATAGACCCCTTCCTCACTAGGATTCAAGAGATCCAAGATCAGTTGTCAATTGTTGAGGTAGCGCCTCAAGCTAGAGAGCTAGTATGATTAGCACTCTATAGTGTCTCTGAGGAGTGGCAATTCGTCCAAAGCATCTTGGGCAGAGAAACCTTGCCAAGGTGGGACAGGATGTGGGCCGATTTGCAGTAAGAGGAGTTGAGGCGAGACTTAATGAAGAGCTCCATCAGTGGCAGCAACAGCGGATCAAAGCAGGTGAAGGAGGAGGAGAATGTGGCCCTCCCAACAAAGGGTCCTAGTCAGGGACAGGGGGAGCAATGAAAGGAGGACCTATCAAAGGTCAAGTGCTTCAGATGTGGTGAGCTTCGTCACTACATCACCCAATGTCCTCTTAGGACGAAGGACAAGGAGGAGAAGCAGGACCAATAGGTAGCATCAATAGAGATCGATAGGCTTTCCTCCAGGCTAGAGGAAGACTGCCATGTTTGCTGACATACCCCCAGGAATCAAGTGGAGTGATTTAGTGTGGTAGCCCCAGAGTGCTATAGATGGGCAGGATTCTTGAGGAGGTCCACCTCTTGAATCAATAACTTACTACAGGGGCCCACAATATTTTGTAGCAGGATGTAGAGTCTAGTTGCAGTCAGATGCTGGGCACCGCAGTGCAGAGTTGGCAACAATGCAGAGTCAGTAGCAACGTAGATGCCTCAGTGACAACTCAGATACTAGCAGCAGTCAGAGACTCGGGTGACAGATGCATTATACTAGCCACAGTTGATTCAATATTTAGGATGCTTCTCAGTTGAAGTTGTAGCAACAACAGATGGAGAGGAAGTTGCAGCGGATATGTAGTGTTGGCAACAATTCAACAAAGTTAGCAACAACACAGATGCAACACATATCAGAGTTGTGCACTAAGTCACCTAACACGGGGATTCGAGATTCGTAGGATTCAGGATTCGTGGTGTCGGATTCAGACACGTTGACCCCCCGGAACAGGACATGTAGGATTCATTATATATTATTTTATTAATATATATATATATATATTAAAAATTAGATATTTCTTACACAAATTTTAATTAATGATACAAATTTATTGATTTCAAACACAGATCTTCATCTATAGCTATTAGCATGCATAGTACATACAAAATTCAAATAAATGTCAGTGGTACTGGTCACATAAATGATAAATCTATTAAATCATGATTCATAATTCATAACTGAAAGACAACTTACAACTACAAAATAGTAAGATAAACACACTGACAACTGTAGTTTTCTCATTAAGTCATCAAATCAAAATGTGTTACATAGGCAGTGCTGGTGCAATGCCAATGGCAAATAGAAATAGAAAATATAAAACAACTACAGGTATACAAGCCTCAAGGCATCAATCAACATCAGAATCAACATCACTGCCCTCATCATCATGGTCCCCACTGCTCTCCTCTGCATCCTCCTCCTCCCTTGTATCCATAGTCGCCTTTGCATTTGCTGGTGTGGAGGTTGAGCCCTCTAAGTCATCAAATCTAATAGGCTCTAGCACTGGATCATTGAGATCCATGTTGACCAATGCCAACTCAACAGTGGTGTCCAGACCCATATCATCAGGAAAGACCTCCCACATCTTTGTCTTTCCCCTCAACCACTCTTCCCTCTGCCTGTAAATAAGACGAAGGTTGGTGTGCACATACATCGTTGTCTCTGCCCTGGACTGCTCAAGCCTGCTCTTCTTCACATTATACAAATTCCCATATGTGCTCCAATTCCTCTCGCAATGAGAGGATGAAGTCATCTGAGAGAGGAGCCTCATGGCTAACTGCTGAAGAGGAGGGCTTGTTGCCCCATGATTTGCCACCAAGAATAGGGCTTCTTAGCCCCCCTGTCTCTAATCACATCATATCCTCCAAATTGACCACTGCCAGTGGAAAACTCTACAAAGGCATCCTCCACCTCAGCAAGCAATGCACTATCCTGATAAATCCGCCTGAATGCCTCTTTCCTCCCCTGTGAGATTTCACCATCCATGTGAGGAGGGAATCTGCAGGAAAGTCCACCATTCAGCCACTCATGGCTGTAGTATTTGGGGTTCAATGAGTGAGCCAAACAATGTAAAGGTGTACAATTCTTGTCCCATCTGTTGACAAGAATATCATGTATGGTATCATAGAAGGCCTCTGGTGATGTCTCATACTCGGGGCACTCACTCTGTAGAATAATGCTCCTCACAGACTCAATCATGGAATCCCATCCCTCATAAACCTCTCCTAGGATGGGTTTGTCCGTATCTGCAAATCGAAGCAAAGAAATGATAGGGTCCATGATCCAAATAATTAGATCTACCCTCTCCCAGCAAGCATCATCTAGCACTGTGTCCTTCACTCTTTTAGAGGCTACCTGATCTGTCTTTCTCCAAAAAGACCAAAACTCAGAAATAACCATGGACCCAAGAGCGCTCTTGACCTCCCTCAACCTTTTCAACGTCATGAATGAAGATGCAAACCGTGTATCAACAATCTTCAACAATGTTAGATTGTTGTACTCCTTGTAGATAGTGAGGGCATTTGTATGATTTTGCACAAAGTTACGCATATGTCTTGCATCCTCAATAATGCTTCCAATCCAAAGCACATCAGAAGTAATGGATTTCAGTGCTAAGTTCAATGAATGGACAATGCAAGGTGTTTAAAACACTTGTGGATATTTAGCTTCCACAATCATGCCAACAGCCTTGCAAACAGGTGCATTATCTGTAATGATTTGCACACAAGAATCAACACCTACATCTTCAATAACACTAATAAATAACTCACCAATAAATTGTGCATTGTATTCGCCAAGTGTATCCACTGCTTTCATGAAAACTGGACCACTCAAGGAAGACACCATGAAGTTGATGATTGGGTGTCATGTTGGATCTGTCCATCCATTAGAAACAATGCTAATCCCAGATGTTGTCCATGATGCTACAATAGGCTCAAGCATTTTTTGCACCTCTTTTTTTGCCTTCGTCAACAATGTGGTTCTCAGCGTCTCTGACCCAGGAGGCACATACCCTGCTGGAGCCCCTTGAGTTAGAGCTCGACACATCTCAATAAATAGAGGTGAACCTGCAACATTAAATAATATGAAGTTTTGATAGAAGAAGAAGGCAATGGTGAGATCAAGCTCTTCCCATCCCTCTTTTTGGAAAATCTTGTCCATTGGACCAAGTGCTCTTCTTTTTTATGCTTGTCCCCCAGTAGAAGTAGAACTCTCAAATGGAAATTTGGCGGTGGCTTTCCTAAAAAATGGAAGGGGGTCTTCATTCTTGGGTTTTTTTGATTTTGAAGCCACATGTTCCATACCAACATTGGCCTCCTTTTCCAATTCTTTTCTCTTTGGTAAAGAAACAACTTTACAAGCTCCAATCCCACAACTAGGTAAAGCCAACAAATGTGATTTCACATGGTAATATGTGCTTTTGAAAGAAATGTGACAAAAGTTGCATTTCCTTTGCGCATTGCCTCTTCCCTTTCCCTTGGTGTTTGGCCCATCCTCTCTTGTGACATATTTCCACAATGGATATTTATCATTATCTTTAGGTCCACTTCCCTCTACATTACTTGCAGCAGACTCTGATGATATTGGGGGAGGAGGGGCATCTCCACCCATGACATTCTTGCCCTTCCTTTGCCCCCTAACTGCTGCCTTTGATTGAGCCATGAATACTGTAAAAGAAATGAACAAAGCATGCATAAATTTGTAAACAAAAAATCATATACAAACTGCTGTAAGAAATGCAAAAAAATGGAGGTGAAATGCACTTACCTGGTGGTTGATTCTCCTTGCTGAATGCTCTACTCCCTTAACTCCTTGCTGCAAACCCTTCTCCACTTGCCAACAGCTCACAAAACACTTGCCAAATGAAAATATGCGTGGCTGTAATGAGAAAATATGCCCTTTTTATACCCGCGCAAGTCACTTTTTGAGCCTAGCGAGTCTTGGATAATAGGACTCGATTCCCAAAATTGTGACACGTAGTCGGATTCGACGTGGCAAAAAAGGACATGACGTGTCATGGGCTTTGGACACGAATCTGGAGAGAATCGCGTCTGACACGATGGATTCGGGATTCGTGGGGCCTATAGGACTAATCTGGTTACTTAGGTTGTGCAGTGCTTGGTGGGCAACAACAGCTAGACAGCCGAAGCGTGACAGGAGATGATTTAAAGACAGGGGTTGCTACAGGAAACAACTTTAGAACACATTCCTTGCTAAGAGGGAGTGTTAGTTTTTGTAGCATCGAATGTGTTCTAGCCTTAAAATTTTATGGAGAGGCTAGAATGCATGAGATCTCCAAAACCAAGAAATCGTTTTAGGAAATTCAAACTAGAAGTGACTTAATTAGATCATTAGTCAGTTTTTAAGTATTTCCGAAGTCTAAACTTAGGGAATATGACTAATTTATCAGAATTAATTAAGTTATGGTGTGAATGTTCTAAAATCTCACATAGATCGATTTCAAGTTAATTCTAGCCATCAATTAAGATCTAATCTTGGTCATTGAAGTCTCAACAGAGGATTATAAGAAGAAGTCGATGGGGCTTGGAGAAATCACTTGTGCAGTTCGATTTCATGAGCAGATCGATTACCTAAGTAGCAACATTTAGTTGCCGGAGAGAGAGCCAGAGAAATCGAAGCAGTGAGAGAGCGACAGGGTCAGTGAAGCCGAAGGAAGGATTCCAATTCTGGTGAGTGCATTTGCAGAGAGGCAAAGGAGCCATAGTGAGGCTAACACAGAGCAACCCAATAGCCTCTAGAGGCAATTTCGAAATTGTTGGGGAGAAGCAGAGTTTTAGTGCTAGAAGCTGGGCAAAGGTTCCCGAGGCCAGGAGAGACATTTTCCCAGACAACTTCAGACTAGACGGCTTGAGGAGACTCTGTTTCGAGCTAAGTGCAGAAGTGATTGCGCTAGGGTGATGCATTCACTGCGTAGAGCCACTTTGGACGACTCAATTTGAGCTTGAGGTCAGAGCCTAGATTTCCCTATGGAGTGAGGAAATTCCTCACTAGATTTTTCTTGCCAGTATTTCTCTGTAGAATTGCCAGTTTTGGCATCTAGTTGTACTCAAATTATTTCACTGCTGCATAATAATAAAACCCTCAGTTGCTGCACCAGTTTTCCCAAGTTGCATTTTTCTGGGGACATTGGTCAAAAAATAACTATGTTATTTTATGTGTGTACTAACATTTCTTCCAACATTTATTTCTTCCACAGTTTTAATTGTGTAGGTTGCAGTGTGATTGATTCATTGTTTGCTGTAGCACACAATAAATAAATTGTTAAAAATTAATTTAACAATTAGGATAATTGGATTTAAGAGATCTGTGGTTTGTATCTTTTGAATCAGTTACCGGAGAATCCACAGTATGAATTAGGATAATTATTTCTAGTTGTTGCAATAGGGATTGAGTATCCGATTTTTCACACACGTTGCTTCCAAGAAGTAATGTGAGAACCCCAAAATCTTGCATCTAATGTCATGTCCCTTCTCAAACACGTTAGAAATAGGGTGCTGCTACACAATTTTGCACATTTTTGACCAAGGAAGAGGGCCCCACACTTTCGACATAGGGGCTTAGGGGCCAAATCGACTTTATTTAGCTGCTAGTGGAATGTGGGGGCCACCCACATAGGAGTTCGAATTAACCATTCAATATGCTTGGAGGTGTTAGTGTCAGTCAGTTGACCCTGTCACCAGTGATCAAATATGCTCTCACAAGGTGTTGTTAGGGTGTCAAGTCAAATTTTTGTCATTTCAGTGAAACTTCAAATAAAAATTTGGTCATCGGTTGTTGTGTCTTGGTCACTGCTACTCCCTTCACTTACTCATGGTTCTCATCACTCATCATGGTCATTGTCTTCTTCGAGGTATCTTATCTTCATTTAAGTGTCTTGGGTCATGAAATGGTCCAATTCTTCATTTTAGGTCATGGTCTAGGGTTTCTCTCCATGTGTCATCATGATACCATAGGTCAAAACAAAACATGTCCATCATGTAATTCAATGGGTAAAGGGAGTTAGCAGCGTAAGGAAAGAAAAATAAGGTAAAGGTAATGTTTTGTTACAAATAAGACAATGCTGCAGTACACTACCTCATCTCATCATTTCTCATAGGGCCATTTTTGCTTCAAAATATGTTTTTGACCAAATGGAGAAGAAGTTTACAAAACTGAAAGGGATTTTTGTCAATGATAGGCCAAGGAACAAAAACCTCCTTCAGTTTATGTACATGTATTATGATTTGAGAGAAATGCCCAAACTACACTTGCAACGGGAGAGTTGTTACACTTCTGGACAGTTTGACTTCAAGACAGATTTTCAGGTATTTGGAGCAAGTGTTGATAGTGCTTAAGGACTCTATTGTGTAGCAGACATCTTAAGCTTTCCAATGGTACCTTCAGATAGTGATTTGGATTAGTGGAAGGCATCCAAAAGTGCTTTGCAAGTTGGCGCTGGGCTTTTGTCAGAGACACCTTGGGTTTTTGGAGTGACCTTCGGAAAATCAAATTTCTCCCTGCTGGAGTGTCCAAATTACATTCTTGATGAGTCCATCTTGTAGCAGACTTCAAGAGCTTTCCAACGAGCTATCAAGTTCGCAATTGGGGCAGTTAAAGGCCTCCAAAAGCTAGTTGGAAGACGAAGTTGTGCTTCTGGAGGTGGCGCTGCGCTTCTGTGAACTGTGAACTGCACTGCTCTTGGGACAGAGTAGCCCAAAACTTGCCAAAATTCACCCAAACTTCAAATTTAAGCTTGCATTCCTATTCCTTACTCTTCTAAGTTGATCAACAAGTAAGTACCATCATCTTACTCACTCTTTTCCTTTGGCAAAGCAAGTGCAAATGGTGAGTTGTGTTCATCTAGGGTTTATGTGAAAATTCATGCTTCAAAGCTAGTGCAAATGGTGGGTTTTGTTAGTTATGACATTGCAAACTCTAAAATTTGTCATCTCATACCTCTATACATATATAAATCACCCTAACTAATCAACTCATTTAGCTTCAGTTTACCTCACCGTTACACAAACCCTTGCTCATACCTATCATTTTGGACAATTTCCTAGTAGGACTATTTTTAAATTCTCCTACTCATCTCTCTCTCTCATTTCACTCCATTCAAACTTCCTAAGTTTTCTACCACCCCTATCCATCTCCCTTCCCTAACTCCCTCATTTCATCATTGCCTTCCTTGAGCAAGAAAACAATCAACTTAAGGCTAAACAACTCATCAAGGAGAAAGAGCAATCTAAGGTGTTGCAACAAGGAGACAAAGGTAAGGCAATGTTGGAGCCTAGTGAACATGAGGAACTTGAAAACCAAGTTGGAAAAAGGAAGCCAAGGACCAAGGGAATCAAAAAGGAATTGAAAGAGGAGAAAGGACATAATCTACTAGATGAAAACCTAGACATGGAGGACAAAATTGCCTTGGAGATAAATGAGGATAGGAGTATTGGCTAAATAAGGGCAATGACCACTTAGAAAAGCTTCTTGATCAAAGCCAACAGGGATAATCAACTATTGAGACACATGGCCCATCATTATGAGACCAGAAACAAGATATCCAATATCAAGCTCAAGCGGTTGAAAAATAAGCTAAAGGAAACCCTAAAGGACAAAAATGAGAGGGATAACTGGGAGATGCTTGCTGAAGCATCCATGAGGGCTTGATATACCTCATTTTGCACCTCATGACCAATTTTGAAGGTTTTCTGAGCATTTTTGGTTTTTTGACTATTTTGGTGCCAAATTCAAAAGGCGCTGTGTTTTTTCCTCAGGGCTCCAAATGACAAGTGGCTTACATTTTTGGAAAACTAATGACCTCTTCTCAAAATATATTTCATCAGATTTCTCATAAAGGGCTCAATTTTGAGAAAAAAAGAGAAAAAAGGGTAAAAAATAATCATTCTGCCAATCTTTTTGACAGGCGCTACACTTCTGGAGACACCTTGGGAGAATGAGTTATTGAAGGTCTTCCCATGGGTCATTTTCAAAAATCAAGGTGTTTTGGAAACTAGACAGGCAAGGCTAGTTGACTGTTCTCTCATATTTCAATTTGGACTTCAAGAAGGCACCTAAAAGTGGGCTCAAAGTTGGCGCTGCGCTTCTACAAATTTCTGAGTTTTTATTTTAAATTTCACTGTGTAATTTCCCAGTTTTCAGTTTGACTTGGTCAAAGTCAAAAGTCATGATGTAATTGAAGTAGTTCGAGGTTAGATGATGTGATCATGAATAAATAGACATGATAGGTTGTTTTTATGGTTAATTAGGCCTCATTAAGGAAGTAAAATTCAAAACAAAGTCTAAGAGAAGAGTTTGTATTTGACCTTCTCACTTTTACCGGTTAGTTGAGAGAATCTTGAAAACAGTTCCACCACCTAAGTATTTGACTCTTAAAGATGGGGAAGTTGTTTGATTGAGTCTATATGTATCATTTCTCATTCAGAGAGAAGGATTTGACTTTTGTGGAGAAACTTGTCCTTATGTTCTCTTGCGGCTAATATAGGAGCAGTTGCAACTTTATTTCATGAATTCTTGTTTAGTGAGTCTATGGTGTTGTTTTATTTTCCTATCAGTTTCTAATGGATAAATCATCTCCCTTTTCATGCTTTGTCTTCTTCCTATGAATTTCCTTGCAGTTATATAGACATAAATCTTAGACTTAAGCTCTGTTTATTTGGAAATTATTCTTGTGTTTTTTTCTTCTAAAACTAATGAATTCATGCTTTTACGTGCTCATTATGTTTTCTTTAACTCTCAGACCTATCCTACATTAACAACACTTTAATTTCACCATAGCACATTGATATCTAGCTCCTTTTTATACTTGTCACTGCATACTTGAAGCCTTGACCTAATATTACTTTCTCTAATCCCCAATCCAGCAAACCAAAAACCTTAAATCCACAAATACTCAAACAAGACTTGTGTATCTAGCCTAAAACCTATTTCTTTTCAGTTATTCATTGACAGATTCTTAGAGAGATCCAATGTTCCACCAAGACTCCGGGACGGGGAGATGCGGGTGCGGGGAGGTGCACAAAGGGGATGTGTGGGAGTACCTTCAAATTTTAGGGAAATTTAGGGGGGACGAGGGGACGTCGGGGTATATATGTATTTTTTCCATTCAATAATGAAAGCATAAATGCAATGATACATACATAATTGAATTAAATAATGGAATACATTGATCCATACTCATCATCCTTACTAATACATACATGATTCATCCATAGACCACAAGATTCAATAATGAAATACTCCAATCCATATTCATTATTCATTATTCACCATTCTAGAATCTACATTGATTTAAAAATTAAATTCATTATTCATCATTCTAGATTCTAAATTGATTTAAAATTAGAATTCATCATTCATCATTCTAGAATCTAATTAGTACTAAGCAAAATAGACTATAATAGATACTGAAATCTGAATACTGGAATAGTAAATTGATATAACTAAAACTCAAAAACAGTGGAGTGGTGAGTCTAAAAGTCACTTTAAAGTACAAAGAGGGCTTGGTGCTCTTGATTAAATACTAAATCCATACCCTTGTACATGACAAAATGCAATGGAAACATTGCAATCCATCGAATCTTGAATTCCTGAAAAACTGTTATGTCCGCTGGATTTTAAATGAGATCTAAAATTCCACTTTCTCCATATGAAATCCAATGAAGTTGGAACCGCTCTCAAACATCTTGAGTCATTTCATAGTAATGTTAAAAATTTAAGTAAAAGGATGAAAATGAAAGATAAAGGAGAATGTCTCTTTTACTTTAAGAATTTAACATAACCATGAATTGCATAACATTAGTAGGGAGATATGGTCAAATACTAGGTTTTCCTTGTCATAAATCATTGTTTACAAGTAAATTTAATAGGGGATGCATAACCCATATTGAGGAGGGATGCCCAGGCGTCCCCCTTTTGGGGAGTTGTGTCCCCCTCACTAGGGAAATGTCTCCCCTGCGTCTCCCCAAAAGGGGGACATGGGGAAGCATTTCCCCAGACATCCACGGACCCTGGGTGTGTGGTGTGCGAGGGGTGCCCGCACTCGACCCTGGGGGACGCATTCCCGTGGAACATTAGAGAGATCCCTATGTGGTTCGAGGTTACCTCTTTCGATCTCCTCCTCAGCCTAGGAAATTGTAGGAGATAATAGGAGGGAAGATTGAATGGGTGGATGGGGGGGCCCACATGAGGCTAAGGGGGCCCAAGGAGCTATAAAGAGAGATCAACTCTCATTTTGTTTTCATTCTGAATATTTGACAAACAAACTCACTCGTGTATGCTTTGCTGCTTAGCGAGTCTACCCATTGTTTAGCCACGAGTCTTCCGCAGAGAAGATTCAACCTCTACTTCGGGGGACCATTCGTGCCTGCCCTAGGGAGGTTGTTCCACAGAAATTGCAGGAGTTTCCAACAACGATTCACAGCTCAACCAACCACGCAGAGAAAGGGACTGCGTGTTTTCTGGGCAACCCGAAATACGCAGAGGTTGATTTAGCTAGCCAAGAGGCCCCTCACTTGTTGGGAGTTTTCGGGAGCAAGGAAGGTGGAGGACTGAGGGTATTTTATTAGTGTTTTGTAGCCAGCCAGCTAGTACACAACAATATGATTGCGCAGTGGCCTCCAACAACAAATTCGTGGGGCTTAATTGAGTAGCCATCAGGGCCAAGGACCATCCGGGAAGCAAGGGATCAGATCGTACATGGGAAAGCATCATTTGAGGGGTGTTTCTAGGCTGTTTCCTGCAAATCGAATTTGGCAGCAGTGGTCAGAGAGTAGCTCCCAAGAGGTCGAAAATCCAAAGTCAAAATTAGAGAAATTCCCTTCTAGGCTTTTCTGGTTTTTGTTCAAAGAGCCTAAGGCTAAAAGGGCAGAATTTTTGGGCACTTTACAGCAGGTCGAAAGTTAGCAGATGTAGCTGGAGAGAAGCTCCCAGGAGGCCAAAAATCCAAAGTCAAAATCAGAGAAATTCCCTTCTGGGTTTTTCTAGGTTTTGTCCAAGGAGTCTAAGACTAAGAGGGCAGAATTTTCTGGGTAGTTTTTGGGCACTTTCCAACAGTCTGAAAGTCAGCAAATGTAGTAGGAGAGCAGCACCCAAGAGGCTGAAAATCCAAAGTCAAAATCATAGAAATCCCCTTCTAGGTTTTTTTGGGTTTTGTCCAAGGAGTCTAAGGTTGAAAGGACATAATTTTTTGGGCACTTTCTAGCAGGCCGAAGTCAGTAGATCAACAATTTACTGAGACATCACAGAGCATAGTAGAGTAGCAGATAAACAACCATCTTTCCAGCTATTCTACCACCTGGGTTTGGTCTAGCTTGTCCTTGAGACAAACCCAGGTGCACTACTCCATTTATATATTGTACTCATGCTCTCATATTTCATAATATATGGCTCAACAATTCCAGTATTACAGTGTTTCATGGGTGTTTGCTAAATGTTTTTAATTTTCCACTGTTGCACTGTTTGTTTAATTGGTGTATCACTTAAATTCCTGTTTAGGAACATTACATTTAAGAAAACAAAAGTCTATCAAATAGATATCCATTCAAATCCGAAATCATCATGCATATATAAAAAATATCGCTGGAATAGAAAATCTACTCTAACAAACTGAAATATAAAAGACATAATAAAAATACGTGAAATAAAACTATCTAATGACATGAAATAAAAGGGATTAGGGTCAGAGATACTATACAAACGATGCCTCATGGCATCGAATATCTTTGTCATAGTGCACATTGAGCATCTGTTGACTTTCCGATAAGTCTATGGGCTGCTTCTCAGATGTGCCATGCTGAATGTTGAAAATGCTAGGACTTTGACTCATCAGAATATCGAATTGCTCTCTGCTGTCAGATGCATCAAACTTCTTCCTTCTCTTTTTCTTTTTATGTTTGCTTTCAGCAGGATGTGATGTTGATGTTGATGTGATTGGTCTGCAACTTTCTATCTGATTTGGACAAGGCTCATCTAGAAGATTTGGAATGTCCATGATTTTTATGACCCACTTTTCTTTATTCTCATGTCCCTGCTCTATCAACACCACTGGATCGATGTTGCAAACATTGATCTGATTTGCTTCAGTTTCCTTCCTGCTTGGATCATCTTTGTTTAACCATTTCTTAATAGAATCAATGAATTCTTTATAATAAGATGAGCGCTGCTCTTGCGAGCTGGGAAGTTCATGCATTGGATCCTTTGGTCTTGGCTAGAGTGCCTGAACTTGTGATTTTTCCATCTTTTGTAGCTTACTTGGAAGAGTGGTATGTTCAATTCTTATGGTATTCATTTCATCAACATGTATCAATTCCATAATTTTTATTTGTTGTATGTGATCAACCTCCATGGTCTTAATGAAGTTCTGTAGCCTATCTCCAATGGCATTCATTTTGTTGGAATGTTCATCCTTAATAGCATTGATTTCCCTGGCATGATTTTTCTCCATGGTGATCATTTGATTAGAGTGATTAGTCTCCATGATTTTTAGTTCCTCAACATGTTTTTCTTCTCTAGCTAATAACTTGCTTTGAAGAGAGACCTGATTAGTTTCATGTCCTTTATCATTCTATTATGGTTTTTTTTGAATAGATTTTTAATTTTTTTAATTTTTAATTTTTAATTTTTTTTATGATTTGTTTTTATGGAGCTTAGCTCCTTAACATGCTCTTCCTCTAGGGCCTCCATTGCCTGTAACCTGTTTCCCATGGAGCTCATTTCTCTGGTGTGATTTGCTATCAATTTTTCTTGACTAGATTGCATTTATTTGATCATTTGAGTTAATTCCTTAACAAGATGTTTGTCTTCTTTCTTTTCATCGCTGAAACGATTAACTTGGTTGCTAGTTCCTACCTTTCCACTATCAAGGACTCTTTTTGCAATGGCACAAGTGGATTCATCATGAAAGTGATTACAATATCTACAATATGGTACTTCTTGATCACCATAATGTTGTAACTCATTCTCTCGCAACTTATTTATGTGATTCTTCACATCATTGAATTGATTTCTTTGCTCAACATGCATACCTTTAATGATTTCTATAATTCTTTAATCCCATATTCCTCTTTTTTGAAGGTCATGAGGATAACCTTGAGTGTTAATAAAACGTATGGGATGGACAAGTCATCCATGATGACTTACTCAAATGGAAAGGGAAGCTAATGGATGTTAAAGAAATATCCTTGTTCAAGACAATCAAGAAATCCACAAGAAGTGAGCCTCTAGCAGAAATTCTTGTAAAAAATGAAAGAAGTGGAGTCGCCACTTGAACATGAATCTATCTCCAAAATCCAGAAGGCAAAAACCAAAAAGTTAGTAAGGGAGAAGAAGGTGGATATTAAGGAAGACTTCATGTCTGAGAAAAAATGAATGCTTACCAAAATGTAATTTGTTTAACCGAGCTCTGAGAGCAGGGTTAACCAAGCTACCAAGATTATTTCTAATGTAAGCTTTTGTGAATAAATGAAAAAGTGGATTCGCCACCCAAACAAGAAACTAACCCAAATGTTCAGGTGCTAAGGTGCAAACAGAGAAGTGAACAAGGCAATAAGAAGATTAGTGAGATATCAAAGCGCAAAAAAATGTGGTGCTTGACGGATTAAGAAGATGAAAAATAGATTAGAAGATTACGATGATTGTCGCGGAAGTGCCGAGAATAAGATATATCTGACAATTGCGCCAAAAAATGTTGTCGCTTAGATTGTACAGGCACCGCAACAACTGCTCAGGGCGGGGGCTATCACTCTGATCCCCGCCCACTCCGTTCTAGCTATTTACCAACAATAGGCTATGGGGGTTAGTCCCTATGGAGATGAGGTGAAGGACAAACAAGTTGGGAACCAACTTGTTTGGGAGACATGGATGAGTGGCCTAGCTACTTGGTTAAATTTAGCAAGATTAATGACTAGATTAGATTTTAAGTATGAGACCGATGCCTTACGGAGTCACAATTCTTGCTTGATGTAAATTAATGCCAAGTAACCGGGTGGACACTCGCTACTTGATATGATAGACTAACGTATATGGGATGCAAGTCCTAAGAGCTAGGTGTGATGTAAGAATGTTGGTAAATTTTAGATTAAATGCCTATTCTAAGTTGAACCTCTCCCTTAACTTAGAACTATTTTGAGAAACAATCTTCAGAGTAGGTTGTGGGATGGAAGCCAATGGGAAGCAAGGAAAGGCTAGGTTAACGATATCTTCCCTTGTGTTCCAACCACCCAGTGCATTCGATGCTGCAGAGACTGTGGCTCTGACGACTGCAAGGTCACTATGTTAATCAATAAGAAGGGCTGAATCCCTCTAGCTAATTGAAAAAGGGTTGCCCTAGGAGTCTATCAACCTAGGTTTTGCTAGGAGGTAAATTTTTAGTGCAAGCTAGATCTTAAAATGCTCGTGCAAAGATGATGAGTGAAATTACTTGAGTTAAGATTGTTTAAGTGTTTAAGTACTCAAATTATGATTGCTCCTTATGACAACAATACTTAACAACAATTAGAGGACAATCTTAATACAAGGCAAGTGCTTGAGGATATAAGTGCCAATGAATCAATTGACAAGATACTTAGAATAAATTATCCAATTTGTCAATTAGCCAACGATTATTCGATGCCAATCTACTCAAGATGTTCTTATCACAATGCCAATTAGATTCCAAGTGTTAAAGCAACTTAATCAAGCATAAGGTCAGAAATTTAGAGCTTAAATGTATGAGTGCTATAATTGGAAAATTTAGAAATCCTTGTAGCTTGGAGCAAGACAAGCAAGTGTTAGATCTCAAATATCCAAATCGGCAGTGATATTTCAGAAAATTCCAGTACTTATTAGACTTATGACAACAACAAGAATATCACGTTAGATCATGGAATTTACCAAATATATGAAATAGAAAATTTTCCGAATGATTTGCAGATGTAAATTTATGAATTTAGCCCACTTTAAAATGGAGTATTCAATGATATGTCAGATCTGAAGTAACTTACTACAGCAGTAAACAAATCATCAGATCAACAAGTTAATGATGCTCACCAAATGCCCAATATGCCCCAAACTAGGAAAAAATTATCAAAATTAAAAAAAAAGAAGTTTTTAGGGCTTTTAGAGTGTGATATTCATAAAATATCAGATCTGATTTTTTTATTATTATTTATTTTTATTTTATTTTACAGTGGTGAGGAAAATTAGAAAACAAGTGAGCTATTAGCGCCTTAACATATGCCAAAATTGCGCAGAACTTGGGAAAAATTGCCAAAATTGAAAATTTGAAATTTTGAGCCTTTTAGGTGAATTATTCAGAAAAAGTTCAGATCTGATATATTTAGTTGTGCAGCAAAATTCCAGCAAACAAAAAATAAGATCTGGGCTAGATAACCAATGCCCAAATGGCCAAAATTTAGGAAAATTCGAACTTTACAATTTTGAGTTATTTTGACCAAATTAAATGTGATTTTCGGGCTTATATATCACTGTTAAAAATAAAAATTACAACAGTGATAAAAATAGTGAGAAGCTAGGGTTCAGAGAGCAAACCTCCAATGAAGATGACCACCTGAAAACACAATGTTAACCCCAAAATCACTGCAAAACAAATTGTTAGAGATAAAATGCCAATCCCTTGAAGAAACCCTTGTTTGCAATGATATCTAGCCCTTGTAGCGTGCAAAATAGGTCCCAAACACTAGCCTTCTAGGTTGCGTAAGGGCTAGGGCCTTCAAAAAATGGGTTTCTTCCCCGATTTGAAAATAAGCAACATGCAAAAGTAGTCTAAAAACCTTAGACGTCTAGGGTTTTATGGTCTCTAATGGAAATTTCTTCCTCAATCCTGAAACAAATTTAGAATAGAAACCTAAATACCTAATATGAAAAAATAAATTTAAATTTCAAAACCCCAAAAATCCAAATATATACAAATATCAAAAAGCCCAAAACCCCAATTAGCAAAAATAATTTACAAATATATTCACCAAATTTACAAATGTACAAGGGTTTTGAAATAATTTTTTTTTAGAATATATATATATATATAATATATATATATATATATAATGGTGTTTTTCTTTGATGAATGACTAACAATACTTTAGACACCCAATGCACACTATAGCCTTAGCGAAGATTAAATCCACCATACAAATATTTGGGATTCAAACAAAATAATTCCTGCCCAAGTTTGTGAACTTGGAGACGAAGGACTGAAGTATCTGCAAACACTATGTATCATCTCAAGACAATCCGTTAATCATATGGGAAATCAAACCACCTAAGATTAGCTTAAAACTACAAATAGCATGATTTTATCTCCATCTAATGAAAACAAATTTTACCAATATTCAACACAACATAGGAAAGCTTGTAGTCAGTACATACCACAAATCATGAGCATGGAACACCTTGAAATTGCACCCTAAAGTCTTTATTATGATAGAAAAAATAGGTCCCAACGGGACAATAGTTTACATGAAAGCTTCAACAACAATTTTTTAGCCAGAAATCATTTTGCTGATTCTAATTTATAACTAAGTCCTCCAAGTGGAAAAATAATGACTAGTTTCTTTGATCCTTGTCAAAATAATCTTTACCGTTGGTAAACTCTTGAAGATCTTTGAATCTTAGTTGTTGAATTTTAAGTTTTGAGGAATTTTCGAATTTATCATTTAATTTCATTTTAATTAGGCGCAAAACTAATTATTTTGAGTTAATTTCCTCAAAAATTTGACTTTGACTTAACCACCAAGGCCCAAGGGTCCAATTTTTCTTGAAATATCCAATATTACCTTAGTGAAAGACCCTTAAAAATTAATTCTTTTAAGACCCACGAATTTTTCACTTGGAGAATTTAATTTTCCTTGGACATTTTAATTTGACTTTAATTAATTAAATTTTTGGCTTAGGATTTTAATTTATTTCTGTGAGAAAATTTAATTAATTGACACTTGAGGGGATAATTATTTTTTCCACCCTCTAATATTTTAACCATGGTGTTTAAGTATGAGGTACCATGCACTAAAATATTTTTAACATAAGATTTACAATTTCAACCCTCAAAGGGGGAAAATCCATTCGGCCTAAACCCTCAAAATACATACACAATTCTGCAACACAATATGATCTAGTAGACCATGTGATTTGTAATAAAATAATTTAGCTAATTAGCTTAAATTATTCATATATCACTTTTATATAAGACTCAACTAAAACACTAGGACTCACTTAAGACTTTGACGAAGAATTCCACCCTAGTTTTAGGGTCGAGTTTGGAGGGAAAATCTTTGCCGACCATCCGTGTTTAGAAACACAAATGAATTAGTGAGATGAAAAACCTCCTAGGATGAAACTCTCGCCAAGATAATAGACTTATCTAGGTTGTTACATACGTTCAGGGTCTTACTAGCAAAATGGGTTTATAATGACACATAAACTACTGACAGATGATCCGATCCTGTTGAAAAAATTGGTACGTCTGCTTCCTTGGAAATTTGACAAGAAACTATGCAACAATATCCACACAATTATTTCCATGTTTTTTTTTATAGATGCTTCCTCTTGTTATGGTGTGGTAAGCATCCGCTTACCCAATTTGGAAGTATCACAATGATGTGTAGCCATCTTACAACACTCAAGGAAGAATCCTTCAGCTAAGAAGCCTTGTGTGGGGGTATCTATTTTGCCAAAGTTGCCCATAATCTACATTTGGCTCCAACAAATGAGACTACTTGGTTGCATGGGTGAGAGTTGAGATGGTTCGGAGGGGTGAATCATGTTTTTAAGGGATTTGAACTTTAGTTGGGGGAATATCACCACCCCCACTTAACTATCAAACCGAGCCCTTTTTGATAACATTGTCATGCTTTATTTTCAAAGGTAGGTAATGACATTAACTTACAAGTTGTAGAAATATGCCATGCTTTTACCAACCTATTATGCCTTACATGATTCTGCATTGAGCTATGTTTTCATAGCAATCTTTCTTGAATGAAACTCCACAGGTCTGATACCTTTTCTAAGCTGTGAAAAAAAGGGACATCAGGAAACTCATGCAATGTCTTTGTTACATAGAATAATGCTGTCTTAAAACTATGAAATACCAGTCTTTGTTCAAGGCCAAGAGGAAATATCCACTTACATAAAGTTTTGGAATATGTCAACACAATTGCTTTTGGAGGTCTCGAAGGAACTTCCATAGAAGATTCCTTTGGATAAAGCTGAAACCTTCATATGCCATATCATATGTTATCCCTAATAGTATTCTGGTAATCATTGTATGCTTAGAATTATTATAGATAACCAAATTCTTATTTAAAGAAAGTTGACATACTTAAAGGTTACAAAAGTTAATCAACAAGAGCAGTGTAAGTGTTCACTTCATATATTTAGGTACAACCGAGGATCCACATTTTTGAGGCATCCCAACTATACCAGAGAATCTAATTAATCCACTAATGAAGAATTAATGAAGTAGATATTGGTTAACATCTTCCACCCCAAGATGTGTGAGGCCAAATAAGTTGATAAGAAATGATTCACATGAACCAGTCCATTCCGAGGAAATTTCTCACTGCAAAGATACTCTTCCCTGATGCATTCCTGATGTACATACTATACCAAATTATAAAATGCACCTATGCAGTTCATGTAGATAGGTATCAACAATCTATGTCAACATGCTCTGCCCTCATCTCATCGATAAATTAAAGTTCCATCTTTTGGGATGGTCATAAACTTTTGAACTTCCTAAACATCAATCTTTATGAAGTAATTGAGATATCAATCACACAAATGTATCATAAAGAACTAAAATGGTCTTATAAAATGATCAAGCTAATCTAAACAAGATTCATATGTTTCTACAACAAAATTTGCTCAGAACATGCCCTTACCCCATTGCTAACTTGAAATAGGACATCCATCAAAGCACAATATATTCAAGGCAATAATAATTAGATTCCACACACTTATAAAGCAATAAATAATTTAGGAAGATCATGAAGTGGATAGGTGAGAAACCTGATAAGTTTTCCGAATTCACTAGGTAAAAGCCCAGTTATTCAATTGTCAACAACTAGAATACATCAGGTACTAATCCCCCTTTTCAGCACAATGAGATGATCATGTGAACTTGATTTGCGATTGGGTTATGCAGGAATTATGGGTTTTACAGTCCAAATCTCCTCATTGTTAATTATTCTCGTATCTATCCTTCCTTAAACATGAAGTGATATAAATTTCCATTTTGCTCTTTTTTGCAGTATCAGAATGAAGCAAAATATCAAGTGCTAACACTGAATAGGATGAGGTATCAAATCTAAAATGATCGAACATCATCAATGGAATAAGTGTCACCTTAACACCCATTCTAAATTATCACATCCAACTTTCATGAAATTGTATTAAGGTTAAGTTTATAGTGTCACTAAAGTGCAACAATGAGACAATTGTCAATATGATCTCGATATCCTATCCAAGCTACTAATATGATCTAAATAATAGTAAGAACTGTAGCACAGACGAAGCACAAGATAGCAGCGATAACTAAGAAGATAGATTCACTGTATGAATATTGACATAAAGGTTGGGGACACCCACACACCGAAATAGATCACCCTTGCACACACAAGCTGTCAAATGTAGTGACAAAAATGTCCACATTCTGTGTTCATTTATAAAAACCTGGATTCTTTGCCAGCTTCAACACATGTTGATTATCATGGTAAAGTATAACTGCATTGCATTGTTTTACATGCACATAAGCAAGTATTCACTGTATACGCACTGCCTCACAAGCTTTACTTGCCGCCCTATATATATACTACTTTTGAGGAGAGTGCCAGATGTTGCTGAATTTTACTTTCCCAAGAATCTGCACATACACCAAGGATGAAAATATATCCCGTTGTAGATTTTTGTCATCAACTGAACCTGTTGAATCTAACTCTAGAAAGCCTGCCAATCGGAAATCCCTTTTTTTCCAAACCTGTCAATTGGAAATATCCTTTTTGGCTGTAGACAAAGCCGAACTCAGAAATCCCTTTAACATATCTCAAAATCCTCTTTTATTGCATTCCAATGTTCAATGTTTGGAGCTGTGATATACCTGGAGATATTGCTGACTGCAAAACACAAATATGATCTTGTTGATGGAAGGTATATCAGGCTTCCTGCCAGTTGTCTGTACAATGACCAGTCAGTGCGGGCAGATAATTTCAACTTAACCTACACAGGTATATGTTCTAATTTACATTCAGCCATTCTGAATTTCTCTGACAGACTTTTGGCATATTTCGTTTAAGATACGGGCACACAATTGCCAGTTTATCGAAGTTATTCACCTAGGTAATAATGCTAGAGGCCTAATTAATCATTCAAAAGTAGTACACAATTTAAAGTTTTTCCCTGTTAATTGTGCTAGCGTCACTACTCATGATGATCAACAGATTCCCATATACCACCAGAATAACAATGCATCACCTAAGCTTTTGATATAAAAAATGTTCAAAGGGATTCCTTCCGAATCCAGAGCTTGTGGGATGTTTGCCAATTTTGATATGCCAGGCACATGGGGATTTGATTCAAACTATAAAGAACCTTGACCAACCTTCACACAAGGTGCTCTTTGTTTGCAACATGATATCCCATTGGCTGATCCTCCAAATCTCTATTGAGGAAGGCACTCTTTATGTTCATCTGATATAGCTTCTGACCAAATTGAGCTTGTCTGGCTAAAACCAATTTGGTTGTAGCTAGCTTTGCTGTAAGGGAAAATGCTTCCTTATAGTTTGGCCCTTCCTGCTGAACAGAACCTTTTGCAACTATCTTACATCATATTTATGCAATGAATCATCCACTTTTTATCTTATGTTTTGAATGCCTTAAAAACTAAGGGTCTCCTACTTGGTCGGCAAATTTGTTTGACACCTGTTGAAATTTCGAAAATCTGCACAATCTGAAAGTACCACAACATTTCAATAAAGGTTACAGATTTATGCATAAAGCTTTCAGCTTTAGGGCTGAACTTGAATTTTCAGAAATACACCTACAAATATCTCAAATCTGTCCACACTAGTCTATACAAGTTCATATAGATAAACACCACAAAACACTCCAACACTACATTAATGGAATAACTCTTAGGACATGATCTAATCAAGTATGCAGGTTTGAAAATATATTCATTAACAACAGAAATATAACAGCACATTTCAAATCTTATGTTTCATCTAAGGCATGCAAAATCACTCAATATTTCAGTCTCACTGCCGCCTTTAATTGGCATATCGAAGAAGATATGAAACTTGCTTCAAAATACACGAGAACCAATTTTTCCATAAGAGAATTCAGGACAACAATGGTACAATTCCTAGTATCACAATATGAAGATGAAGTACAATACTTCGACTGCCAAATTCAGTACATCAAATGGCTATGTTTTATCTCTAGCAAGGAGTTCTTCAAAGCCTCTTAAACCCTAGCTAGGGTATGCACAATTATTGCAAATCCTAATCAACAACAAATGGGCCTATCAAAGCATTCCACTAAGCTATAATATCCTCTCCAAGAGCTTAAGAAGAAGCTAGTACCAGACCGATTATCCAACCCTTATATCCACACTTTCATCTCACAATATTTAATCCACTTGGATCATAAAAGCCAAGGAACCCTAGCACAACCTTCTCATGAGAACTATCCTTGTTACAAGAGTAAATAATTGATCTTTCAAGGTCCTCCAATTGCTAGCATCACATTGACTATGACATCTCTTAGGACAATACAAATAAATAACAAAGATGTTCTGCTTCCTTTATATATGGTTAGGAGAGGGAGGCCAACAATAATGTGTGGAGCAAGTTCACAAGTAAACCCTAGGCTATGTTGACAACAAAGCCCCAAATGGAGCTTTACACTAAGCTTGAATGTCACATGAAGTGATGAAACAATAAGGTTTGTACAACACTTAAGGTGGTGTGCCTTCCAAGTCTGGGTGTCTACATGTCAAGCACTCCTCTAAGCAAGGTGGTGTGTCCTCCAACAATTGCTCCTCAACTCAAGTATGCCTCCTCAACATATCTACAAGGTGGCTTAAATCCTCTTAGACCTCCATGTACACAACGCCCTGTTGCAAGATGGTTACTCCACAGGTCCTAAGCACCTGTCTGCCTTAACAAGTGTGCCCTTGTAGAAGTTGTAAAAGTGCCACGTGTATCAACTGGCACATCAAAAAATGCACCTCCCTAGCCCTGATCTGAAGGCAAGCATATATCCCCTAGGATCTCCAAATGCAAGTCAACCAAAATACAATAAAGGGGCTAGGGGATAGTAAACAAAATCCATCTCGTACTGAACTAATCTAGCTAGCTTGAAAACTCAATCAGAGGCATGTGAACATAGATATGTCTGGCTATGAGATGTTCATAAGAGCATAATGTAGTCTGCAAAAAAATAGGTACACAAGTTCTCACTTTTGCATTACAAAATGACTCTTCATGGGTGTTTACATTGATTTATTTTGTGACGTATGCACATTCTTATCAAAATGTTTAATTCTTTATGATATCTTCATCCCTATGGGCACATGCAAGTTTAATACAGTGAAGAAGCTAGCAGGTTTAGTGCAATAAAAAATGATATAATATACAAATCAAGCACGTGAGATGTTTTCATCCTAAGCGTGTTATCCTAGTACAACACTATCTGACTTTGTATGTTGCTCTGTCTTGAAGCATGATGGGATTGGCAGTGTTTGGGTTTGATGCACAAAACTATTTGAGCATGATGAAGAGTTACGGAACTCAGAGTGACTTGTTGCAAGGTTGATGCTGCAAGAAGGGATTTGTATTTATTCTCTAAAGCCAACTAGAATTGAAAAGGTTGGTACACGATGCTGCAAAACAAGGGTGAACTATATGAAATATCCAAGCTTAGGTGAGTGATGTCCTTATTAATTCAATTAAACAAGTAAATCACTAAATTTAGTTATTGTAGAAATTAAATTTCAGACCATAGCATCAATCGCACAATAGATAAAAATTATATAGCAAAAGTTTAAAAACAGTCGCACACATATACAAGTAATTTCTCCTCCTAATTCACCTTTTCATTCTTTTGGAAAACTTACAAGAAAACCTCCATTGTCTGCTAAAACTAGCCAGCTTCATAGTCAAAAAACCACCCTGAACTAAACTTGTACAACTTACTGAGAAAGCATGGCCTGTTGTATAGGCTATACAACTCTGTCTATGTCACCGCACAACCTATTTGGTGACTGTACAAAGTTCAAACCTCCGTATGACTGTATGGAATTGTTCTGCACAGTTGTATGAGGTTGTACGAATCCTTATGAATGTACAGATCTATACGGACTCATTTTTTATGGCCTATACTGATTGTCCAGGTTTACTTCTTCCAAAATTCTTGCTCTATCTTTGTCTTGATCGCTCAACTTGCTCAATTGTTGAACTGTGTGTAAACCCTCTATCTTTACCTATCTTTATGCTTTTAAATGAAACCAAAACCCTATTTTTATTTTTTATTTTTATGAGATTACCCATACTCTAAGTCATACTTGTATGAAATACACTTTTTAGGCTTAATAGCTAGATATAAGTCTTTTTACCTTTTTTACTAAAGTGAATTGTAAAATATAATTACTTTTTGAAATATCTCGAACTACTTGCACATTCACACTGAACTTGTGCATAAGTCCCTGTTTAAGCTATATTTCTCAACACTCTTTTAGTAAGAAAGGAATTCTGCACCAATCCAAGTTTATCTTTGAATGCTTCAACCTTTCCTTTTTCCAAGAGCTTGGTTAGAATGTCAATTACTTGCTGGTTTGTGGGAATAATTGGAGCTTCATCTCTCCTTCTAAACCATGTCTCCTATAAAGTGATATCTAATCTCTCTGTGCTTGGACCGGTCATGAAACACTGGATTCTTAGAGTTTTTGATAAAACTTTGATTATTATGGTAAATGATTACAAGATCCAACTTGTAATCAAACAATGCTACAAGTAGCTTGTGAATCTAGATGACCTCACAACTAGTGTTATTGGCTGCATTGTATTTTGCCTGTATTGATTTAAGTACCATGGAACTGTGCTACCTTTTGAACTAAGATATCCTTGTTGATCCCAAGATAACGTAGCATCTTGAGGTGCTCTTCATGTATATTGCACTTCCTATTTAATATAAGTTGGGAAACCCCTACTATTTGATTTCATCATTTCCAAGGTATCTCAAACCATACTCCTTTGGGCACCTCAAACACCTGAGCACACGTTTTGTTGTTGCCCAATGCTTTGGTCTTGGCTCCGTCATGAACTAACTCAAGGTATTCATTATGAAACTATACCTAGCTTGGTGTTGACAAAATACATCAAAGAAACCTCTGAAACCTCTTCAACATTTCCTCTCCATGCTTACACTGCCCAAGGAAAATCTCTCTTGGTCTCTACTAAACCTCCAACCGCAAGAAGCAATGCATCGTGCAAGTGTCCTTTGTCTTGAACTCAATTTCCATCTTTGCTTTGCACCTTGCAATGGGCCTCTTTGCATGTGTAGAAACAAGTTATGTACATGCAACACCAAAATGAGTTGATTAGTCCCAACAAATATATAATGTGATTTAGAATCTATTCACTTTTGGTAAAACCTATATTTTGCAGACATCCATCTATCTTGGATTACCACGCTCTTGGTATCTGCTTGAGTCCACACAAGACTTTCTTAAGGCTACAACCATGGGACTCCTTCCCATTTACTTTAGCCTTGAGGTTGGCCTACGTACACTTCTTCCTCAATGTTCCCATTAAGGAGAGTTGCCTGCACATCCATGAGGACAATAACTACCTTAATTAAAGTATGCCTGGCAACTAGGGGAAATGCCTCCTGATAATCCACTCCCTTCTTTTGGGAAAACACTCTTTCCACAAACTTCGCTTTGAACTTCTCAATGCTACTATCTGTAGCATGCTTGATCTTGTAGAGCTACTTGGAACTTACTATTGACTCCCTCTCCGATCTTAACATTATGTCCAAAACATCATTCTTCATGATGGAGGTGTACTTCACCATGGAGTCCCACTGTACTTGATGGTTTGCTACCCCCATTAGTACCATGCGTCTTGGAAACTTTAGAGGTCTGTTCATGGGACTTCCTAGATACAATGTCTTCTTCAAGCTTTACATTCCTACTCACTATTGCCTTCCTCTGCTATGGAATATGTACCTTGTAAGCCTTTTCAGTGTTCCTATAACCTACAAATAAACCCTTCCCATCAGAGTTCTCCAACTTGGTCCTCTTCTCTACTTGTAGATGAATATAAATTAGAAAACCAAAGAAGTGAAAATGACTCACTTTTGGCTTCACACTACGAATGCCTCCTTTGGTGTCTTTTCTTTCAAAGTCCAATGAGGACATCGATTTTGGATGTATACTACTGTGTTGCATGCCTCTACCCAAAGAAGCATTAACAAGTCCTAGTCATGAATCATAGTCCTAGTCCATAATGGTTTGATTATTATGCTCTACAACTACAATTTGCTATGGTTGTAAAAAACAATCAACTCCCTCTTGATTCCCACTTCCTTGCTAGAACCCTCAAACACCTTGGAGGTATACTCTCCCCCATTGTTCAATGTCAAGATCTTGATGTTTTTGATTATTTGGTTTTCAATTAGAGCTTTGAACTCCTGGAACTTGCTAAAGGCCTCATCCTTGCCCTTTACGAAGTAGATCCAAGCCTTGCGAGAGAAGTCATCAATGAAAGAAACATAGTACCTGCTTCCCATAAGTGATGCTATTGACATTGGTCCACAAACATTTGATTCTACCACGTTTAGCATCTGCTTAGACTTATGCTTGCTAGTTGGGAAAGCAACCTTTTAATGCTTTCCAAGTGTCCTCCCTTCACATACCCCATGGTGCTCAATATTGAACTTTGGAAGACCTGTGACTATCTTCCTCAGAATAAACAATGCCTTGTGATGCAGGTGCCCCATCCTCCTTTGTTGCATCTTGCACAAGTTGTCATTGTTGTGCACTAGAGCTCAAACAGGTTCACCTTACAACATGCACAAATTAATTGTTGTAACCCCTATTACCTGAGTTGTATTGAGGCTAGAATCCTTCATCCTAATGAGGAGTTGTTGGTTCTTGAACTCAATTGTAGAGCCCTTATCCTCCATGATCGAAACTGAAAGCAAGTTCTTCCAAACTTTTCATTCTATACAATCATTCTAAAATCTCTCAAATTTAAGAAAGTTTTCCTGAACACAAATGCCTTTGACAGTGGCTCCTATGAAGTTGGGAATTCATTCAGTGCCATATTCACTAGTTTTTTTAATGCAACCTTCTCCCCAACTATTACAAGTTGTTCAATAATTTGTGTGACCTCCACAAGGTAACTAGTGTCTAGGTTTGATCTATTCATCTATATGGATCTAAGTTTGTTCTACAATACCATCTTCATTACATTTTAACTTTGGTAGAGGCTAACTAGGACATCAAACATATCCTTTGTTGTTATCTTCTTGGATATATGAGGGATCAACCAAAATCATTTGCTTGGCGTTCACTTACCTTTTCTTATGAGCTACCAACTGCTACAAATTTGTAGGTGGAGACACACCGTTCTTGTCAATATCCCAAAGATCATTCTCTTCTAGTAAGAGTGTAACCCTCATATTCCATGATAATAAATATGAGGCATCATCCATTTGTCCTCAAACTTGAGGCTAGTTGATGCCATCTTTGAGATCTTTAGTGCAAACTCCCAAATCCAAAAATAAAACTTTGAAACCCTGTAACTGTTGATTCTTTTTTCAACAATTGATTTATCGTTACAATTCCTTGAGAATCTCATTTGAGAAGTTAGCACCAATACCATGTCAAAATTCAAAGCCTAGATTACTAATGTCCTTATGATCTCAATTAAGCAAATAAGTTGCTAAATTTAATTAATGCAAAAATGAAATTTCAAACCATATCATCAATCACAAAATAGTTGGAAATTATATATCGGAAGTATAAAAATAGTTTCACACATGCACATGTAATTTCTCCTTACAATTCAGTGATTCCTTTAAAAACTTTACAAGGAAACCTCCACAGTCTACTAAAACCTATACTTTCATAGTCAAGAAATCCTCTGAACTGAGCATGTATAGCTTGTTATATGGCCTATTCGTACCATTGTACGAAAATGTTTCATAAATGTACAAAATTTTATATGGATATGTATGGATCTACCCTATATGATCTCTAACTACTGCCTAGATTCGCCTTTATTTCCTAAATCCCTTCTCTCTCTCTCTCACACAACCTACTCAATTATTCATTTGTGTGTAAACCCTCTATCTTGACTTGTATTTATACTTTTCATTGAAACCAAAACCCTAATATGTTTTCGAGATTATTCCTAGTCCAAGTCACACATACAAATGTAATTTCTCCTTAAAATTCAGGTTTTCGTTCCTTTGAAAGACTTACAAGGAAATCTCCACATTCTACTAAAACCAATAGTTTCATAGTCAACAAATGACTCTACCTTGAGCTTATATAGCCTACTGCTCAACTTGTTCATACGGATGTATGAAATTGTTTCATACATGTACAAAATTTTATGGATTTGTATGGACTTGTTCTGTATGATCTCTAACTATTGCCCAAATTTACATATTTCCAAAAGTCGTTATCTCTCTCTCTCTACCTGCTCGACTATTCATTTGTGTGTACACCCTCTATCTTAACTTGTCTTTATATTTTTCGCTGAAACCAAAGCCCTAATATGTTTTCGAGTTTACTCCTAGCCCAAGTGATGCATGCATGAAATACACTTTTGAAAGGCAAAAACTAAATATAAGTCATTCACTTTTTGTTACTAAAGTGAATTCCAAAATAGAATTACTTTCGAAATATTTCAAATTACTTGCACATTCACACTAAACCTGTGCAAAAGTTTTTGTCTAAGCATTGTGCTTCTTCGAGCAGTGCCTAAGTCTTGATCGAAAGGTGAGTCTTCTAGTTTAGGGAAGATGAGGTCTCCATGAGGAGCATAGTCTATTATGTACTTTGTATGTTCATGTTTGCATTCTCAACCTCTAACTCCTCACACTTCTATAATAATATCTTCATCCTATAAGTGTATGCTCCAATGTACTCAAAGCTTCAAAAGTATCATCTATGATTACATTTTTACTGAATTCCATACCTTCCATTATCTAAGAATTCTAAAACTTGGATATGTAACATCAAGCAACTTAAATTTTAGTAGAATGGTGTGTATGGATGAATGCAATTGATAGGAAGCTGGAGTCCTTTGTGGTAGGTTTGTGAGTGTGGAAAGCACCAAATCTGTTTGTACTCCAAGCATGAGGCGTTTATGATTGTGTTTGTGGGTGTTGTTGTTTGTGGGATAAAGTGTGAGGAATTTCATGCATCTTTGTCAACATGAGTTGGCCTTATTGATCTAAGATATTGGAAGGAACTCCATCATTTTTCTTATGTATTGTTTGTAGTTGCGATGAAGCATTGATGATGGCTTTATAGCTTTGAGTGTGTACATATTCCAAAAGGGGTGGAGCCATGTCTCTGGCTAGAGACGAGGATAGGTTCACGACAGATGGCATGCTTGGCCGAAGGGGAGAACAAACTAGGGAGAGTAAGGAGGAGGAGATTCTTTGTTTTGTTTGGAATTGATGTGGTGCACCAGGGATGTGAAGTGGAAATACAATGGTTGTGGCATGGTGGAACTCTAGTGTAGAGGTGTTTGTATGGATATTGGAGTAATTGAAGAAGTTGGAGGTGGGATATTTTGAGCTACTTTGGTGTTGGTATGCGAGGTATCTATTTATTGTTATCAAAGAGAAAGGCGGTCTAAGTGGCCTCTTAGGTAGATTGAGTTGTTGGAGGGTGGTGCGAAAGGGGATCAATATATGTGGTATCAAGGGACTTATGTAGTCTCCATGGGATTAGTCGATAGAGGAGTGGTGTGGGTGTGCCTCTCAAAGATCAAAGTGCGTGATGGGGTTTTGTCATCATTGGGGATTCAAATGGTTGTTGACTAAGACAAAAGGGTGGAGGATGTTGTGAGGTGGTGACCTAGATTTCTTTGTGGTGACCTAGGAACTTGGATCATTAGGCCGACTTGGTGTGGAGGTTACACAATTTATTTTTGACTAAAAAATAATTCATTTTACATCGTTCGAAAGCCCATGAAGGGTTTCATAAAATATATAATGATTCTATTGATGCTTTATTAATCCTAGGAGTCCTCAATGGGGACTTTAACTATTAAAATGATGACCCAAGCATGAAACCCATGCTTTAATAAGTCATTGTAACGATAATAATATTCTTTTGACAAATACATTTTATGAAGACCGAACCTAGCTACATTTTTCAATACTCCCTCTTAACTAAGGAGGTATTTATACAGAAGATCTCAAACTATATGAACTATGAAGAGTTTAGGCACCGCAATGCCATCGACTAGATTCTTGACCAAAGAAATGTATCCAAGGTCTCTCAACAGTTTAGGCACTGCAATGCCAAGGACTAGAGTCCTAATTGGGTCAATCTATCCAAGTGGGACTAAGATGGATTAAAGCTTTCAGCCTTTTTAGGTACCATCAGACTTACTTGCTAACCATCAACCCAGGGATCTAGGTGTGTATCTGATGTCAGAGCTCCATGACCAACGTCACCCTCCCTACATCGGGAACTAGTCATCAACACATAGTGTCGACCGGATGTCCTCCCAGGCAATGTGTCTCACACACAAGGCCTCAACAAATCTCCTCCAAACTTTTATCATCATCAACAAAATCAGTGATATCAACTAAACCAAACATGCTTCTAAGATACTCAAACTTCTTATTAGGAAGAGACTTTGTTAGTATATCAACTACCTTATCGTCTGTCGGGACATACTGTAGCTTCACAATCCCATATTGCACCAAGTTCCTAATATAGTGGAACCTAGTGTTAATATGCTTCGTCCTAGCATGAAACACGAGATCTCCAGACATCTTGATGCAACTTTGATTATCACAGTTAATCACAGTAGGATCTAGAGGCTTCTCGAACAAATCTAGCAGAAGCTTCCTCAACCATACATCCTCCTTTCCTACTTCAGATGCAACCATGTACTTTGCTTCAACACTACTCAAAGCAAGAGTATCTTGCTTTCTACTCATCCATGAGATCATGGCAGATCCCAAACTAAAGCATCCTCCAGTAGTGCTTCTTCCATCGGTCTCACTTCCACAGTCCACCCCAATCTGAATCTGACTTCCTTGCTATTGCACTTTATGCAATGATCTATCGTATCATGAAGATATCTCAATATATCCTTGGTAGCTATCCAATAATCATGATGAGGCTCCATTTGAAATTGACTAAGGATATTCACAACAAAACATATATCTGACCTAGTATTTGTCAGATAGATCAAAGAACCTTCCAACTGACGATAGAAGGTAGGATCCACGAGACTTGAGTCAGAGCTCCTCAAATTCTTGCGATTAGTGATCATAGGAGTAGTCATGAGCTTGGAATCCATCATCCCAAGTTTTTGCAACACCTTGACGATGTACTTTTCTTGTCCCAAATATATCTCCCTAGGATTTTGCGATACTTCTAGACGTAGGTAATAGTGCATCAGTCCTAGATCCTTCATCTCAAATTCGGATGCTAGCATCTTTTTACATTCTTGTATTCTTCTCTCCACACCTGTGATGAATAGATCATCTGGTACAGGGATTTCTGTATGCTGCTATAGGGGTTTCTGTACGATTGATTAATTAAATTTCAGATAACCGACAATAGACATAATTTACATGTATAAATACCTTTTTATTAAAATGAATAATGGATGAATTACATGGCCATGGTGGTTCTCCTTAAGTAGGAGTTGATTGGCCATGCCAACGTAGAGGGGTATGTCTTTTGACTAATGCCTCTTCAACTTAATTAAGTAGCTTAGTGTTAATTTATGTCTAAATATTAATTTATTTTTTAATTTAAACTTTATATATATATATATAGTTATGAATATTCAATTCATAACATTACCTCTCCCTTAAAAGTGCTTTGTCCTCAAAGCATAGGTAGGTTTGGGTGTTGCTGAAGAAAACGTTCTGACTCCCAAGATGAGTCTTCTTCCGGTAATTTCTTCCATTTGACAAGGTACTCCTTAATCATCTTGGACTGTAATAGCTTCTCTCGGGTAGCGAGTATACCTTCTAGTTCTAGGATGATTCTTTCTTCTTCATTGGTCTCTGGTGTTTCTGTTTGAGCTACTTGGTTTTTCCCTAGTACTCTCTTCAGATTTGATACATGAAAGGTGTTATGGATTCGACAGTTGTCGGGTAACTTCAGTCCATAAGCCACACTAATTTTTTTGATTATTTGATATGGACCATAATATTTAGTTGATAGTTTATTCTTTCCTTGTTGTTTCAATGACAACTGCTTATAGGGTTGAAGTCTAACAAAGACCCAATCTCCTTCTTCAAACTCCTTTTCAGTGCGATGTCTATTGGCCTATTGTTTCATTCTATGGTTTTCTTCTAAGTGGTTTTTGACTGCTGGAACCCTAGAATCAAGTAGTGCAAGGTCCTTCCATCTAGGTGGTTCATAACCATAGAGAGCTTGGAAGGGTGTCATTTTAGCCGATGTATGATAGGTGGTGTCATACCACCACTCTGCTAGGTGTAGCCACTGAGTCCACTTATTTTGTTTATCGACGACGAAGCAACGAAGATATGTTTCCAAGCATTTATTCACGACCTTAGTTTGACCCTCTGTCTGGGGGTGATAATTCGAACTCATGTTGAGGGATATTCCTGCCTGATGGCAAAATTCCTTCCAAAAATTACCTTTGAACTTTGCGTCTCTATCACTTACTATAACTTTGGGAAACCCATGTAGTTTGTATATGTTTTTATAAAAGATTTCCACAATTTGCTAAGTGGTGTCAGTTTTTTTGATGGCCACAAAATGGGCATATTTAGTGAGTTTGTCGACTATGACAAATATCTTATCCTTACCATCAAATGCAGGTAGTCTTCGATGAAGTCCATCGAAATCTCTTCCCATTTCTGATTTGGAATGTGTAGCAGGTGTAACAACCCTGGGGTTGGTATATTTTCGCTCTTATTCCTTTGCCACACATCACATTCTGCAACATATTTATGAATTTCCTTGCTCATGCCCTTCCAATAGAATGATTGTCAGATGTTGTAGTTAGTCTTGAAGAATCTGACATGTCCGGCCGTGGGCGAATTGTGAGATTCTTTTAAAATCTTCATCTTAAATTTGGATGCTGGTGTTAGGTAAATTCTACCTTTGTACCATATTATGTCATTCTTCCACTCGAAATTGGTATGTTGATTAATGTTTTTAATCATGAAGTCACAATCCTCATCCTTGGCATATTTGACTCGTATTTCCTCCAACCATTTCGAAACAACTATCATGGCAGCACGTGTTGTGTTGTCATCATCCTTACTGAGAGTGCATCAACTATGATATTCTCCTTCCCCTTCTTGTGCAATATTTCTAGGTTGAAAGCTGACAACTTCTCCATCCACCTCTGTTGTTCGGTTGATAATGTCTTTTACTGAAGTAAGAATTGAAGACTGTTGTGGCCGGTTCGGATTGAAAATTTACTCCCAAGCAAGTATTGGCGCCACTTTGTTTAGAAGGAATGAAGATCTGATAGGCCTTCGAAGTCTCACTATAACCCATAAAGATACCCTTCTTTGCCATGGGTTCCAGCTTCGTCCTCTGCTCCTTGGGGATATAAGAATATGTGAGACATCCAAATATACAAAGATGTGCCACATGAGGCTTCTCTCTAGTGAAAGCCTTCTTCGGAGTCATATTCCCCAATACACTGTGAGGGCTCTTGCTTTTAAGATAAACAACAGTATTGCAGGCCTCAACCCACAAAAACAAAGGAAACCCCTGATCATGAATCATCGCTCTAGCAGCCCCAACAATAGCTCTGTTTTCCCTTTCAGACACCCCATTTTGTTGGGGGTTGTAAGGAACCGTGAACTCTCTCTCCTAATGCCCTCCTGGGCACAAAAGTAAAAAAACCCACAAAAGTGGAGACAAGCAGATTTAGAGCGGGGATATATGGTGCGTAGATTGTGCCTTGATGAGGACTGGTGGAGCAAGATAGATTTCTTGCTAAAGTTCACAACCCATGCATTTGAGCTTCTTCGGAATGCTGACACTGACCAACATTTCTTAGGAGAGGTGTATGATGTCATGGATTCCATGGTTGAGAAAGCTATGGAAATCATTTCACAAGAGTCTCAACAACTTTTGTTTATTGATGATCATTTTGCTGATTTAGTCAAGAAAATCATTGTTGATAGGTGGAACAATTTCAACACTCCATTGCACACTTTAGCACATGCCTTGAACCCTAAATTTTATGATGAGGAGCTTATTGCTCAACGCAATGGGAAGAGGAAGGCACCCCATAAGGATAGAGAGGTGGCTAATGGGGTGAAAAAATCCATTATGAGAGTATTTCCATCTCATCTACACAGGGAGGTAAAGGAAGAATTTGCCAGTTTTGCTGCAGGATTAGATGATTATTTAGATATGTCAGCTTTGGACAAGAGAAGCATCATGAATCTAGTTAGGTGGTGGATTTGTCATGGAGCAAATGGTGTACATTTGCAAAACCTTGCCATTCGTGTTATTTCACAAGTGGCAAGCTCTTCAGCAGCAGAAAGGAATTGGAGCACCTATGGTTTTATTCATTCTGTGAAGCGCAATAGGTTGGGCTCACAGAAGGCAGAGGATCTTGTTTATGAGCACTCCAACCTTTGCCTTGCATCTTGTAGGGGTCCAAAATATAGCAGTGGTCCTTCTAAAGAATGGGATGTGGATCTGAAAAGTCTCGATTTGGATCTATCTTTTGTTGCCCTGAATATTGAGGTCCAACCTGGAAGTGGAATTGGTCCATCATCTTCTTCAACACCACCATCCACTGTTGAGCATGCTTCTGCTTCTATTTTTGATGAGGATTATGATGATGAAGATTAGTCTTTTGTCTTTATAGTATTTGCAGCCTCATATTCTTTATTGTACTTGCAACCTCATATATATAACAAAGGTTGATTTTGGATATTTCGATATTGCTATTTTCATTGTGATCATTCATGAGTAGATGTGTTGTAAATTTAATCATAATGTTTAAACTTTAAATGTAATAAATTATAATGTATCATGTATGCTTTATGATTGCACATAACATTTCTTAAATATCCTAAATAATATATATAGATATATCTCACATTTCCCCGTTTCCAAAATTTGGGGGGTCATGTTTCGTACCCGTGCCCGTTTTGGAAACTCGTACCTGATTCCCTGTATCGTGCAACTTGGGTGCTACCTCAATAGCTTCGTGAATCTGTCTCCCTTCAAAGAAGCCAAATTGTTCTTTTGAGATGTCTTTGGATAATATAGGCTTAATCCTTGTTGCAAATTGGTGTAGCTTGAGAGGTACTCCCACAAGTCCTAGGTGCTTGAATTCTGAGGAGAAAACCCACAAAATGGAAGTTGTGGGCAAAGTGCCCAAGCTTAGGGGTTTTGGACCTAAAGTCTGGGCTTAAAACCAAGAAAATAATAATATTTTTAGTGTTTGAGCATGTAGGCTCAGGTCAGCTAGGAGCCAAGTGAGATGACCCTTGGGGTTAAAATGTCAACCCTTGAACACTATAAATAAGAGACCATGAGAGTTCATTTCACACAACAACAATTCCATCCTTGCGAAGAATAAATAGCCCAAGAGAGAGCCACAGATCTTCAAGAAGAGACTGAGTTGGAGCTTTTTGTCTTAGGAAGAAGGATGAATAGCATCTCTTTAAGAAGCCAAGTATTTTGTCTATAGGACAAAGAGGAAGAGGTTTGTTGTGTGATTTTCTGTTTGCTGTTTGGAGAAAAGAAGAGGTTGCCAAGTTCTGTTCTATGCTTAGAGAGGGTTGTAAGGGGCCACAGGGGTCGCGAGGGTTGCAAAGGCTGCAGGCAGTCCATAGCCTGTTCTGAGGCTAGACTGTGTTGAGCTTTGTAGCTCAGAAGGTACTTCTAGTCTTGTGTCTTGATTAGAAGGACCTTGATTTGCCTCATTAGGAGCCTGCGTTCGACATGCAAAGTGTGCAAGTGAGTTGCACACATGTTGATGTGATGTTCATGCAAGGCAAGTTAAATTTATGACTTGTACTTGAGTTAAAGTAGAGGGATCTAAATATAGGATAGTTAACTAAAGTAATGTCACTTATATTCAGTTAACTTAACGAGTTAATTTTGGTCCTCAATCTTAGCTTAGGATAGTTATCATTTGAGCCTAACGTGAGGTGCTAACTTGCTAAGACACAATAGCAACACAAGATTGGGAGAAGCTTCTCAGTGAGTGTGTGCTGGGTCTGAGACAGTGCAGTGAGGCTGGTGATCAGAGTTGTATTTTCTTAGTTGGGCCATTATCCCTGGTATGAGAGCCCAAGTAATGATTAATTTATTAATGAAGAACTATTGATTGGACAAAAGTCTGTTTATGTGTGATTCAGATCAAGTAATTTTGCTTACACTAAATATTTTTGGTTAGGAACTTAGCCATATATTCGTTCAGTTAATAATTGTTGGCAACCGAGTATTGGGTGTTGGGTTTGGGAAATTCTAACATGGTATCAGAGCTGAAACTCTAAATTGATCTCAAAATTACCGGTCAGGGTGCGTATCAGATCGTCGGAGTCGGGTTCGCTGAGATCATACAAATGGAAATGTTTTTTAAGGCTGCGAGATTTTTTTGGGGGCCGAGAGAAGTTTTTTTTTGTTTTTTTTTTTTAAAGAGCAATTTTATTTTGAAGTTGTGAAAAAGAAAAAATTACAATTAAAAAAAAAGGTGGAAATAAAAAGAAGGGGCCCAATTTTTATTTATTTTTTAATAAAAAAAATAGAATGGGTGGTCAACCAACAGGCCAGGCAACTGGCAGCCAATCGACTGCTCGACATAGCTACGATTGCAGCACCACCTTACAGTGATTCAGAGAAGGTCGAGGTTGGGGGCAGAACACGAGATAGGACGTGAAGGGACAAGGTTGATTGGACTGTGGAAGACAAGCACGAGTACTCAGGCGAATCGATAGGAAGACCAGGGTAGGGTTGAGGCAGCAGATCAACTAGCGCAGAGAGGGGAGCCAACAAGCTAGTCTAGCACAATCAACAGCCAGTGAAGAATCGGGTCAAGGGAAAGCCGATAGTCTTGAGTTGCTAGCCACGATGGTTGACTGATTGAGAGAGTGCAGTGGACGTGGTTGGGGGCACAAGAGTTTGGAAGCCAGAGGGCCGATGGGCCACAATCAACGACAACAGATAGGTTGCGATAGTAAGGGAGACGTTTAGGTGTTGACAGTGGTCGTCAGGCTATAGAGAGAGGCATGTGTAAGTTGATAAGTCGATAGGGTTGCAACGGGTCGCAGACAAGGGACCAGTCACTGTAGCAGCACTGTAAAGGAGCAGAATGATTAGGGCCAAGAGACAGATCGCAAACCAATCGCCACAGGTTGCAGATTGGGCTGAAACAGATCAGGTTGATGTGGGCATAGGAAGACAGTCGGGTTAACTAATTGAGCGACCACAGGGTGTTTAAAGCGGTTGAGCCAATAGTTAGTAAAGGAAATGATCGACTAGACAGACAAACATGCATAGGTTTAGCATGAGCAAAGGCTGCATTGAATTAAAATTAAAAAAAATGCAATACTTCTGAAATGTTCAGGTAGCAGTTAGCAGGCCTAGGCAACGTGCAAAGATTGAGAAAATTATTGTAGGTCAGTTTGACAGAGATGGCTACTGGACTACATTACGAGGATAGGTTGGTTGATGCAGGAAATTTCAGCTCGTGGAAGGAGCCGATTGTTCTGTTATTTGAGGAGTAGGAGTTGTGGGACGTCATGGAAAAGGTTGTCCCAATTCCTACAAATCCTACTCAGTTGGTTGCGTTTAAGAAGATAAACGTGAAGGCCAAGAGAATAATCTTGGACTCCATTGCAAACCATGTTATACCTCATGTGATGGGGAAGAAGTATGCTTATGAGATGAGGGCATCTTTAACCAAGTTGTAACAGAGTACAAACCAAAATAGGAAGATGGTGTTGAGGGAAAAATTGAGAAACACCAAGATGTCTGAAACTAAAACAGTTGCATCATTCCTAACCGGGATCTCTCAGATTAGAGATGATTTGGCAGCAGTGGGGGAAGCTATTGATAATGAAGAGTTGGTCAAATAAACCTTAAGTTGCTTTCCTCTGAAGTGGGATGCCTTCATTGATGGGATTGTCGCACGAGAGAATCTTCCTAGTTGGGATAGATTATGGGATGTTTTCATATAGGAGACAAGGAGACATTCCAAAACTGCAGGCCAACATGATGGGCCAGAACTATGGAGAGGCCAACGAAGGGAAACAAATGATGTTGTTTGTTGTAGGTGGATCACTGAGCTGGTTATGTGAAGTTTGTTTATGAAAAGGAGGTCTGAACAAAAATATTTGATGCTAGTAATTACAATTGATTGAAGGACAAGAACTTGTGAGCAACGAAGTATACAGGGCATTGAAAGGAGCCATTATATGTGAGACAAAGTGGAAAAGGACTGCTAGGATAGAGGACAGAAGGGAGTTGATCTTCTATGGACAACAAGACTGAAAGAGCTGATCAAAAAGGAGATCGACCAACAAGTACGTTGTGTGTTTTTTCTTTGTCTTATTGGGAAAATTGAGGTTCTGAAGGATTAGACCTCAAGCCCTAGTTGTATTTTGTATCATAGCATTTGTATTAGGGTTTTCTGAAGGGCCATGAGCCCTGGTACGAGAGCCCTATGACTTTCATGTTGGTGGACTGATAAGAAGTGTTTTGGGCGTATATATCTTGTGTACTTTTATTGGTTTCATTGCTGTTATATTTCTATTGTGCAAAGTGATTTTAGTTGAGTATCTTCAGTGTGTTTATGATATAGTCTAGACATAGACCCGACCTGGTGTACAAGGAATTTCAACAATCTTCTGGGCTATAACTTTGGCTATCACCTTATAGATACTATCACATACAGAAATTGGATGGAAATCCTCAAATGATTGAGGTTATCCACCTTTAGTATGAGAGCTATAAAAGTTGAATTCAAAGCTGCCAATATTCTACCATTTCTTATAGATTCATTTACCACCTTCAGAAGTTCGCTCCCAATCTAATGATAAACCCCTAAGAAAATTCCACTGCCCAACCATCTGGTCCTGGGCTCTTATTATTCTGAAAACTGGAAAGAATGACCTTTAGCTCTTCCTTTGAAATCTCCTCCATCAAAGTTCTATTGTCTTCCTCTTCCACAAACCTAGGAAAGAACTGAGCCATTATGATGACCTCTATAATCGAGGCCCCTTCAACTACTTTGAAGAGGTTTTGATTTTCTTTATGAGGTTTGGGAGGGTCTGTGAAAGAGTGCATTTGTATGCCGAGGGAAGAGCTTGGGTTGCATATACTTGAGGCTGCCTTTTGGGCATGAAGACATGCTTTTAGATAGGCTTTTGAGATTTTTCACTTGGTGCCCATGGATCAAATTGGGGTCTGTGCCTTTCTAGGCCTTGGTTATGTTGGGAAGATCAAGGGCATCCAAATCCATGCCCTCAGTTTCTCCTTTGCTCAGTTCTGCTACCAAATTCCCCATGATAATTTCTTGGAGTATTGGTTCTGTGCCTTGGGGATGGAGGGGGGAACAATCAAACCTGGTTGAGAGTGTTGGGGGTTTGCATGGATCAAGCATTTCCAAAATCAGGGATTGAGGGGAATTTTCTTGAGTGTGGAGGCAGAGGAGCTTGTTGATATATGTGGCGAGGAGGGGGTGTGACAAAGCCGTCAGGATCTTTGTTCTCTAGGGGAGCTTGGGGGAAAGCAAAGGTGAGAAGTTGGCAATTCCTGTAGAGATGACCATATTCATGGAAAAAACGACATTGAAAAAGGAATATGTTCGTAATCTGGGGTTTGCTTCTAGACTTCATCTTGATAGAAGATGTCTATGGATTTACGTAGGGGTTCAGTTATATTCATATAAATATAAATACAAGTGTAATAAATATACTTGGCTTGTTTTGTAGCTTAAGAGATTTTGATGAAGTCTCCTAGAGCATTACCTATTCTGGCCAGTCTCTTCTTCCCAAAACTCACGTGGTACCAAGTACATACGTGTCTAGACCTGGACAACTTTGAAATCTTCCTTGTTTGGAACAAATTGTTCTATCCAAAATCTCAAGTACAGGTTGTTTGAGTTGAGTAAATAGGCCTCATTGTTGAAAATATGCATGTGATCTTCAAGATTGGCAAAAATAACGATGAAGAACCCTTTAGCTTCAAATTCCAGCTTGATCTGTCCCTTGGGCTTCCATTTTTGTTGGATCCATAGCTTAAGAGCCCTTTCAATGGACCAAAACCCCAAGAATTTGCCAATGAGGGCATGATTTCTCATATACTGAATATATTCCCTTATCCTATTGGATTTTACTTCAAATCTAGGGTCTACAACTGTTTTAGGTATGTAATTGCTGGGAAATCAATGCTTAGCTTGGGTCTGATTCAAGGTTTGGTTTTCCAGGTCACTCCTTGTCTGAATTGTTGCAGCATGAGCAGTGGCAGTTAACTTATTGGTGAGACTATTTTGTAGCTCCAAATGACTATCACTCCCCCTTACAATGTCCATCCTGAACTATTTTACTATAGGAGGGTGCTCTGTTCCCCCTTACAATGCCCATCCTGAACAGATTTTGATGAGTATTTGTGCTTAGATTTGCCTGAAAGAAGGGTTTTCAAAGAGCTCTTAACTTAATGTTATATTTGAAGGTGACTGGATAGGAATTAGGGTACCTTATTCCATGGTGGAGAAAGAATAGAACATGTATTTTATAAATGATGTAGT